>JABSTT010005178.1:0-18037 GCA_013339685.2 Hyalomma asiaticum
AGCAGCCGAGTACCTTAGCCACTAGATCACCATGGCGGGGTTAAGGTTAAGGTATTACGCCTGTAAATGTAAAGAATTTGTTTACCAGAAAGTCTCTTTCTCAGATGCTGCTCCCCCATCCCGTTCCACGAGAACACGGGCATTAAACAGTGTAGTCACTTCGGTAGCAACAAGATTTCCGTTAAGGCACTGTGTATGAGGCGCTGCGGGAGCGGGACGGGTAGAGAGGGGCACATGGGCGAAGTACAATGCCTGTATGTAGTGTATGTGTTCCGTTTTTTGTTCTGCATTCCCGTGCATATCTGCTTTCCCAGATATGTACCAAACAGCCGACGACGGGATCCTTCTCGCAGCTTTCGTTCTTTCCATTTATATTGTTCACCCTAATACCTGACACTCAACTTCCCCCGCCCCCTCATTTTTTTGTTCGCTTGTGCCACACTTCTCTTCGTCTCCTTTTGCAGCCGGAGGTGTGTGTACAAAATGAACGGAAACGATCACTCTAGAAGGCAGTTCCTGTCCTGATGAAGACAAGTCCACTTGTGGACACATTGGCTCCAGTGACATTCCCTGTTCGCCATTGTTTTTAGCGATGTGTTTATAGTTTCAAGCCTCCGTCTTCCTCTGAGCTTGCCTTCTAGTCTGGATTACAGGTGAAAGGGTTACATGGGTTTCATGCTGTCCTGTTCAATGAGAAGCTAAGCTTTTTCCGCACAAGTAGCAAGCCAGGCCACAAACCAGGCTAACGTTAATAAAGTTTTGTCGCTCTGTCTTTCTTGCACACTTTAGTTGTAAAGCTAAAGCTAACAAATCACCTAACGTTCTCAATGTATTGTCATGGAAACGCGGGGGAGTTGTACCTATCGATCTTTAGTGCCCATAAAATGGACAATGGCTGTGTTGCCCATCCGTCAACCATATATCAGGAGAGTAGACACAGTACACAACCATGCGCTGCGTCTGGAAACTACGATCTACACAACGTCAGCTTTTACTAGCTTGTGTGCCGAAACTAACGAGCCTTGCGTAGGAAAAGAGAACATAGCTCACGCTAACCTGCATTCTCTCAATCCGATCCTCACCGCGACATACAAGTACATGCCATGACACGGACACTGTGAGAAACAGCAGCACGCATATACATTACGTAAAAAAACTGCGCACCATCGCACCTCTCATCCTCTGGTTTAAAGAAAAGTGTCGCGAGTACATATACCAAGCGACGCAGTTTGTCACTGATGTCCACATTTGCTCCTTCACGAGACTTTAAGGATTTGCTTGCTTTTTCGTGACACACCTTCAACAGCAGTACAAACGACGTGAGTACATAACAAAAATGTCCCTCATGCTCTGTGGATGGCTGTGCAAGAAGGTATGAATGGAAAACACACAAAACAAACCTGTCACAGAGGCGTGCTAAGTGTCTCAAGCGCCCGTACTTGAAAATCTGGGCACGGACCTTTTATTGCAAATATTTTACGCACACTATCAGGCTTTACTAAGGTCCACTACATCCGCTTTTTTAGACTCCTAATTCATGTCGGCATCTTGAGAAACGCTAAGGCGGATGCGTGCGCAGTCAATGCGAAACACAATACTGGGTTGAAGACCAGCGTACCGCTGAAAGATGGTCGCCATGATGTTCAGCAGGCGCTAATGCACAAATGGCAATGCCAATGGAATGTGCACGATAAGAACACACTATGCTTTATCAAACCAGCATTATGTCAGTGGAACACCTGCTACCATTAATGCTTTAGAGCAGTAATTTTAGTGAAACTACGAGTAGCGCACACACACGTCACGCACTGTTGTTTACTCACAGTAGAGGCACAGCCAATATGCGAATATCCCACCATTCGCTAGCACTACCTGGCATTTAGATTACGTGAAATCATATGGAAACAGATAGTGTGAAGAACTTCAACGAACTATACAAAACGCGCGTCCCTTTACACCCGACTCTCCTTTTGGAAGATTGTTTTTTTTTGCGTTTCCCTAACATAAGGAGTTTTTATAGAAGGAACAGGTTTTTAAACAAAGTTAGAGACAAGTATTTAGCAGGAGATATCACCCCGCGATTTTACGCCCGTTTCACACTTTTCATGTCAGTGTCATAACCTTTTGCACATATTTTTGCTAAGCGCCTCTAGTCCCCTGTATTGTAGGCCTCTTTATAGCCGCATTTACACCAAGCCATTCTTACTGATCACATCATTACACACACGCTATAGCTATACATCATAATTTCGTCACCTTGCCTCTGGCACAGCGTAGCCGTAGTGGCTTTTGCGTCACTAAACCGAAACTGGCTAAACGTCCCAGATTGGTTCTTCATTATGGATCTTGCAGATTCTCCGTCTTCCTGCGGTATTCGTCATTTTTAAGACAACAAATTAGGTAAACGTAAAAGAGGAGTCGTGATCACTTTCTGCAGTGAAGTCAAGAGTAAGAATAGCTCCGCAGACCTACTTCACGTCACTCATGTTACATTGTAGCACATATCACAGCAATCACATTGGTGCACCGCTTCCACGAAGAGTCACAACCCGTGCACCGAAACGTTGAAATTTGAGTTAGAAAAAAAATTTGGGAGCGTAACTTTGTATTAGGAACTTCTGCAATATGTGGTACTTGTCCCATCTATTGGTGCTCCATAGGTGTGCCTATTTGCTTCGGTATAGGACTTTTTGTTTCCTGAAAAAAGCTCTTGAGTTTATTCGACTGCAAGTAGTTCACCTGTTTGCGAAACATGTCACGATATCATTGCAGCCTGATTAAGCCTCAATAACACAAGAGTGTCATCTCTGACGTCCATGGCGAAGTGTACCCCCATGTGAGAAATAAAAAAACAAAGAAAAAATTGGGGGGAAGTCCGCGCCACCAAAAGGTATTTCGGGCATAGGTCAATGAAAAATAAAAAAATTGGGGCCTCGCCCGATGGAATATTCAAGCGCAAAAGCCAATCAAGAACAGAAAAAGAAGGTTCAGAAGCTAAGCAAGGAATGAGATAAATAAAGATGGAAGCAGTTTTGAAGTCGTTATGAGTGAAAAGATAAGTTTAAAGCAAGAGTAAAGGTTATTGAAATTCCGAGATTTAAAGGTTTGCAGTACGTAAAGTTCGAATAAGTGTGAATAAGTGTTAAGCATCGTTTGGCAGGGTGAGATGAGTAGTCACCAAGTTGATGCGTTTGCCGGTGTTGCAGCACTCTCCATTTATTCATGAATTGACATTGTTCCATGGTGGTAGCAGTCTCAGGAAATGTTGAGGTCCTTGGAAGTCCAGATGAGGCAGGCTTGTGGATAATCCATGGCAACTGAAAGATAGGCTGAAGACAGTTATCACTTTGATTGCAAGAAAGACTAACGTGAGATGATCCATGGAATGAGAAAGTAAGGGAAAGTATGCTGAGAGATTAATATTTTCATATCATGAATCATGTCAGATGTGTAGGGATGTACCCGCCCAAAAATTGGCCTATAGGCTCATTGGAATGTCCCTCCCCACGGTAACCTTTAGTAAAAGGAGAAAGATTAGTGCGTGGGCTTGAGGAGAGGAAGAGGCGAGTAGCTAGGTGCCATGCCAACTGTTGTACCCTAGTCATTGAGATCACTGACCTTCTGTTCCTGTCGGGAGCATTAAATGTAGGGAAGAGTTTTGGTAAATAGCTCAAGTCACAAACAAAGAAGCATTTGAGGAGGGGAAACTGGTATGCCACGGCAGCGTGCGGCGGCGGCCCGTCAAAGGGGCCCTGAAACTACATATTACTCGCTGAGTTTTGCATCGCAGCGACTTCTTAATATTGTCCTGAAGTAAATGCAAAAAGAATTTTCGAGATCCATGCAGGCAAACACAAGTTTTTCAACTTACAATTTAGAAATAAAAGTAGACGACAGATATCGGCAAACCGAGACGTGCATGCTCCTTCCAATCAAAACGCGGCTTGCCCCGCCACGGTGGTCTAGTGGCTATGGTACTCGGCTACTGATCCAAGGGTCGCGGGATCGAATCCCGGCCGCGGCGGCTGCATTTCGATGGAGGCGAAATGATGAGGCCCGTGTGCTGTGCGATGTCAGTGCACGTTAAAGAACCCCAGGTGGTCGAAATTTCCGGAGCCCTCCACTACGGCGTCCCTCATAATCAGAGCTGGGTTTGGGACGTTAAACCCCACATAACCATAAAACGCGGCTTACATCTTGCAGAAACGGAACCTTGCTGCCCTCTGCGGCATTTCTACCACAACAACCACATGGGCCGCACAGCGCTCCTTGTGTCAGTCACAAGCAAAATGGAATTCTAATGCACAAATTTGTACCCTTTAGTAGTTTAGCAAGCATAAAACACGTTCTCAATTCGAAATTGCTTATATTCGATGCATTGTAAGCCTGTGTGATGCACATTTTCATTCCCTACTGTTCCCGGCCAATCAGGACCTGCAGCAAAGCCAGCATGGTCATGTCATATCCGCTCGGAAAAACTGTTGATGTATGGCGCTCCAGTCAGCGCGGAAACCAATTCCAGGTACAAATTTAAATATAATGCGGTTCGATTTAGCAGCTGTCACTAGTGTTTCGGTCACCATCATCCCACACAAAGGAACGGTACAATAAAACCAATGTGCGTAAAATGCGTTTCACGGCCCCTTTAATGTAACGCTTGGGCGAGGAGGAAGTTGAGTTTTCTGCGCATCACGACAGCTGACGCTGCCGGCCTGTTCCCATCTTTACATGTCATCCTATGGGCGCAACGCATAATCATCGCGTTACCTTCTCATATATTGCAAATTTTCTTAGTTTTTACCCTGTAGCGTCATCAATAGGGGCGGCGGGCATTTAGCTGCAGTCTGTAATAAATGGTGAATTACGTGCCGTACAGCGCTTGGAACGAGCGGCTTGCACTCACTTCAGAGCACGACGCATGCCACTGAAAGCCATTCGCTGGCGTGTTGGGAGCACGCATGTGTAAATGGCTTTGGGAATAAAGGGCGTGAGAGCTGCCGCTTATTCTTTGTCATCTGCTGACTATAACAGTCACGGGCTTGCGCAGCGCGACGTCGCGCCGCCGCAGCCGATTGCGGAGGCCACAGCGCGACGCGCGCGTTTCTCTTTTCGTCCGACAGAGAGCGCGTCGGCGCGGTGCCCTAAGGCGTGACTTTGTCGGGCCGCCTGAGCGAGCGCTGTTTCCCCTCCTGAAGAATTCTTGCTCCGTGGCTCAAGTTAAATAAACCTTGGCAATCGCAGCGCAAATTAGAAAATAAATACTCCACGAACAGCCAAAGCTTATGGCGTTGTTGTTGTGTACGGTTTAACGTTCCAAAACCAGCTCTGATTATGAGGGACGCCGTAATGGAGGGCTCCGGAAATTTTGACCACCTGGGGTTCTTTAACGTGCACTGACATCGCACGCACACGGCCTCAACATTTCGCCTCCATCGAAATGCAGCCGCCACAGCCGGGATTTGATCGCGCGACCCTCGGCTCAGCAGCCGAGTACCATAGCCACTAGACCACCGTGGCGGGGCAAGTTTATGGCGTAGTGTTCCACGTAGGCGATGTCATATACCACTGCAAGTGGAACAATGCAGGCGCGGCAGATGGCAACATTGGTATTATCAGCCTGCGCATAGCCTAGATGTTTGCCTAACTACACAAGCTGGCTAGCAAATATGAGTAGCTGCTGCACGCGCAGCCATATCCGTTGTCACAAAGTGATCTATTGTTCCTGCAAACTACACGCCCGCTCTATCAAGATTTGTGACTTCTGGTGCTCAATTTCCTCCGCATGAAATTGATTCCACATGCAATCACATGAACACCTATTCTTATATCCCTCCTCGTCATCATAAAAAGACGTATATATTCTATATCGTGCAGCTACGTGCCCTTTCCGTAAGATACTTATTAATAAGTTTGCGCTATCAAGTGCTTTTACTTCTGCATTATATGGGCACGCTTACAGCTAAATTGCGAAAAAATTTCACTTGTGCGGACATTTGCGCTACATGTGACCGTGGTATATGACCTACATAACCGGGGCATGTGATGACCGGGGTATGCGACCTATATAACATGCAGTGTGACAGCCCTGTTTCACTAACTAACCTGACTGTCCACCGCTAGAGCGTAGTGTTTACGGAGCCCAGCTGCCGACTTGAAACACAAAGGTATGGTTCCGGCTGCTTCTGGGCGATTTTGAAGGAGGAGAAGTGGCAGACTCCCGTGTACTTTGTCATGTCAGTGCACTTTAATGAGCGACATTTTGTCACTGACTCGGTCCTCCGCTACTGCGTGCCTCATGACCACCAGGGGATTCTGGTAAATACAACAACAGAGATTATTAGATGCGAAGCACCTCTTTGAATAGCCTGTGTAACGGTGTCCCTCCGTCCGTACGAACTCGCCGCAACGCGCTCCCCTCGCCGCAGGTGTTGGAGCGGTGCCAAGTAGGTCACGCCGCAGCTGCGCGTTGACGTCACTCTCTCCCTCGCCTGCCGCGCGCTCGCCGCAGCGCCCGCAGCTGCCACCTGACGGAAACCTGATTGATGATGATGATGATAATTGTGGTTCGGGTAGGAATGGACGCTAATTTCTGCAGCCCATGTAGCGAGCACGGCTAAGCGTCCGTGAAGGTGGGTGGAAAGGGAGTGAAAGAGATAGAGAGGAGAGAGAAGCCGTAGTGGTGGGCTCCGGAAATTTAGACCACCTGGGGTTCTTTAACGTGCACTGACAACGCACAGTACACGGGTCTCTGGCATTTACGCCTCCATCGAAAATGCGACCGCCGCGGCCGGGATCGAACCCGCGTTTTTTGTGTGGCAGCCGAGTACCGTAACCACTACACCACCGCGGCGGCGCGCCTAACGTACGTGTCACCTCTCTCTCGCTTCACCCTCTCCACCGCTCGCAACGCTCGAGCGCACATCGAGTGGTAATCTTCAATGAACGCTTTACCAGCTCGCAAGGAACAAGAACGCGCCCTCGCCCGCGAGAGACAACGCTGACGCAGGCAGCGTCTGCTAGCGTCAAACTGATGCAAACGCGACACCTAGTCCATGGCCATCTGGCGCTCCGATCCAGGTGGCCGTGCCTAGTCAAGCCGATGCAAACGCGGTGTGCACCCCGCCGTGCTGCTTCGCATCGCCTCATGGTCCCCTTCAGCGGGAGATGGAGTAATTTGTTATCTGAAGCGGTTGCATGAAGTTTACCACGTGTTTTTTCTTTTTTACTGAATTGTTCTTCTGAATTATTTGTTTATTCCATTCCAGGGGGTTCAGCACCTCAGTCCACGAAGGTTGAAATAGTATGGGGTACGTATAGACCACTTTATTTAAATGCATGTGCAACTACATCGGCGGATTTCACAGAACTGATTTCTTTTGTTGAGTTCGGCGGCGTCAAAGTAGCAATTACCTCAAATAAACAAAACAAGTGACAAAAGCCGCATAATTCACAAACTGCGGCGAACGGTTGCATTGGGTTCATGACAGCCTGTACAAGGACTCCGGAAATTTCGACCACCTTGGGTTCTTGGTCGAAATTTGCGGAGCTCTCCACTACGGCGTCTCTCATCAGGCAATCTGCAACAAGTCGACGAACTGCTGCTTGACGATATCATTCATCCCTCTACGAGTCCGTGCACATCACCCGTGGTGTTAGTGAAGAAGCATGGATCCCAACGTTTCTGCGTCGATTATCGTCGCCTTAGCAAGATCACAAAGAAAGATGTGTATCCTCTCCCATGGACAGACGATGACTTGGATCGACTCTACAATGCAAAGTATTTTTCGTCGATAGACCTCGAAACCGGCTACTGGCAAATCGAAGTAGATGAGAGAGACTGAGGGAAGACTCCTTTCATAAAACCAGACGGCCTGTTCGAGTTTAAAGTCATGCCCTTTTGTCTTTGCTGGGCGCCTGCGACGTTCCTACAGGTTATGGACACAGTACTGGCAGACTTGAAGTGGCCGACTTGCCTCGTCTACTTGGACGACGTAGTAGTATTTCATTGCAGCTTTGACCAACACTTCCGGTGCCTTGAAGCTTTTCTTCAGGTAACCGTTATTAGCAAGTCTGGAGTGCACCCTGCTCCGCAGAAAACAGCTGCGATCGCTGACTTTCCTCCGCCCACTGACAAGAAACCAGTACGCCGATGTCTTGGCCACTGCACTTACTTACGAGCGCTTCGTCACGAACGTTTCGCGGATCGCCGAGCCACTGACGACCTCACGAAGGCCGACGTCGACTTCAAATGGGAAACACCGCAAGTCAAGGCATTTCAAGAACTAAAGCGACGCCTGCAAATGCCGTCAATACTCGCGCACATCGACGAAGGAGCTGACATCGAAATTCACACGGATGCAAACAGCACAGGGCTCGGCACCGTGCTCGTGCAGAGGACCGACGAGCTTAGAAAAGGTTATCAGTGACGCTAGGTGGTCACTTTCGAAGGCGGAAGCGAATTGTTCCACCACAGAAAAGGAATGCCTTGACGTCATCGGAGCTACATTAAAATTCCGCCCCTGCCTGTACGGCAGACCCTTGAAAGTCGTGAGTGACCACCACGCCTTGTGTTGGCTAGCTAACTTGAAAGATCCATCAGGATGCCTCGCACGATGGAGTCTTAGCATTTGGCATCACCGTCGTCTACAAGATCGGAAGAACGCACTCCTACACCGACTGCTTGTCTCGCGCCCCCGCCGTTCCGCAGCCACATGGTGACCGGGACGACGACTCTTGTTACCCATAAGTACCGACCACTTCAAGGAAAGCAAACGATATGACCCAGAGCTCAAGACCCTTATGGACTACATGGAATCGAAGACCGCTGCCGTGTCAATACTGTTCCGCCGAGGAGTCACTTCGTTTTTCCTGCGGAACAACGTTCTCCTGAAGAAGAATTTCTCGCTGCTGCGGGCCGATAACCTCCTCGTGGTGCCTTCAGCGTTACGTCCGGAGGTTCTGGAAGCTTAAACGACGACTGGCCGACAGTCCGACCTCGCCTCACTCGCCTCACTGCCGACGTTGCCCATCACGGAAAGACATGCAGAGACTGTGAGCGATGCAAGACGCCGACAACTAGGGCAGCTGGACTTCCGCAATCGATCCAACCACTCGACGGCCGTTCCAACTAATCGTCATGTACTTACTGAGGGCCTTTCCCGAAGTAGATTTCCGGCAATAAATAGATCGTCATAGCGACTGACTACCTCACCCGCTCTGCCGAAACGAGGACCCTGCCCAAGGACAGTTCCACCGAGGTCGCCAAGTTCTTCATTGAGAACGTCGTCCTGCATCACGGAGCCCCGGAAGTCCTCATTACTGACCGAGGTATGGCCTGTACGGCTGACCTAACTCAGGTGATCTGGTACAGTCACACAAGCCACCACCGAACCACGGCCTACCACCCGCGGAAGAATGGCCTCACCGAACTTCTAAATAAGACCATCCCCGACATGCTGGCCATGTACGCCGACGTCGAACACAAGACGTTGCACGCCATACTTCCGTATGTGACCTTCGCGTGCAACACGGCCGTGCAAGAAATGACGCAGCTTACGCCATACAAGCTTGTCTACGCACGGAGCCCAAGAACGACGCTTGACGTCATGCTACTGGTCGGCTTCGGCGAAGGATACCTCGGCGTTGCCATCTATTTGGCGCTCGCCGAAGAAGCTCGACAGTTCGCTCGCTTGTGTATCAAGAACCTGCTGGTCGACAGGTACCACTACAACTTTCGAAGACACCACGCCGAATACCAACCCGGCGACCACATCTGGTTCTGGACGCCAATACGACGACGTGGACTATGTGATAAGCTCTTGCACCGCTACTTTGGACCCTACAAGGAACTTCTACACTGTGTTGGATGGGACTGCGAGTTTGTGCCCGATGGCTTAACGTCATCCCAGCGGCGCCGTGCACGACCCAAAGTTGTACACGTGGTGCGACTGAAACCTTATTACGCGCGATGATTGACTGTGATGTATTGTTAATTTATTGCATGTACTCTCACTGGCACGTTCTGCTTTTAGCATGGCCCCGCCACGGTGGTCTAGTGGCTAAGGTACTCGGCTGCTGATCCGAGGGTCGCGGGATCAAATCCCGGCCGCGGCGGCTGCATTTCGATGGAGGCGAAATGTTGAGGCCCGTGTGCTGTGCGATGTCAGTGCACGCTAAAGAACCCCAGGTGGTCGAAATTTCCGGAGCCCTCCACTACGGCGTCTCTCATAATCAGAAGTGGTTTTGGGACGTTAAACCCCACAAATCAATCAATCAATGCTTTTAGCATCGAGACGATGCTTTTAAGAGGGGGGTAGTGAGACGTGCGGCTGTTTCCGTTTTTTGAAAGAGAACGCCGTTATCACCTTCCTGTCAATCGCGCGATTACTTTGATTGTTTGCGGTGAGCGCGCTATCAGTTTCTGTTACGCACAACACAGGCCGCGTTTATTTTGCATGACACTTTGGGAACTGTGTCGACCATTCTTGAAACTGACACGCGCACTTGAGTGCCTGCTGCAATTCCAGAGATAATTCCAGAGTTTTGTGAACAGTCGGAACCATTCGCGAAGCCGCGTGCATGTCAAGCGTGGCGTGCGCTGCGCGTCACAAGAAAGTTATAAAGGCGATGCCCTTTAAGAAAGCGAATCGAGGCAGCTGCGGCTACATTTAGATGGAGGCGAAATGTTAAGTTCCCTGTTCTGTGCGATGTCAGTGGACGTTAACAACACCAGGTCATCGAGTTTTCGGAGCCCACTGCTACGGCGTCTCTCATTATCATATCGTGCCTTTCGGACATAAAACCCCCCGAAACCCACAATTCCATAACCTGCATTTCTCGGAAGTGTATGCCGGTACGCCACAAGTGCTCTAAATTGAACGTTTGCGGCCTATATTACACATAATTCGCATGAAGATCCGCTTTTTTTGTGAGATGAGCCCTGAGATGCCCACGCGTGTATCGCAGGATAAGGACGGCAAAGGTTTGAGCAGAGGATTGGGGATTGGTGTAAGGGTGTTTAAAAAGGGATGGGTAGGCCGTCAGTGTGTAGAGAGTAATATGGTGAATAGAAGTTGATTTTTCTTCGGTTTTGCCCTTCAACATCGCTTTTCTCTCAGTATCAGTAAATTTAGAACTGCTGAGTTCGATGTTTTTGTTGTTTTCCTATGTATTCAACATTCAATTTTGACCTCGCATCTTGCCGGCGATTTTATATCGTGTTGAGTGCAGTATCTCTATTAACTCGTTCTGTTCACTGTTGTTCTCTACTGCGTGCGCTTACGGTATGCGGCTCACTATCAACCCATAAAAACTTTTTTAAACGTGTCTTTGTTTTTGTTGGAGGTGTGCTATTGGCTGTACTGCCCCCTCTAGACCTGGTTGAGGAGTATTTTCCTGCGTCTTTTTTTAGGCTTTTTTGTTGTCTTCTTGTCGTACGATGAGTTGTCAAACTGCTCTGGTTCAAGCAGCGGAAATCTCCGTTATAATACCTACGGTATTTGCTTGGGCATTCCGGTCCATTATGTGATAGCTAAAGGCTCCTAGAAATTTTTACCGTTTGTTGTACCATAGCAACATCACGCACTCTAACCCCTGCTTCGCGCTGATAATATATCCTGAATGATAAACTATGGCACTAACCAATACATATCCTCTAACAGGGGACGTAGAAGAGTGTCACGCCTTTTTCGTTGAAACGCCGGACGGGCCGGTATGTCTTGTTTCTCATGCAATCTTTTTTGCTTAACAAAAATGTTATTACTGGAATGGTTAGTATTGGAAATGAAAAATATATATAATATGCGCAATAAGGAGGTGTTTCGTTAACGTGGTACCGTCGTCGAGTTGAGTTAAACGTCATACGAATTCAGAAAATGGAGCAAGTGGGCATTGCCTGTCAAGAACTAATGACGCCTTTAGGCGTACACGGTACCAGGTACCAATGAATTTGAACTGATGTACTTCCATTACAGAAGTGAACGCTATCACGAGAAATGTACCAACACTAAATTTCATTATAATAGTGAATATTGTCTAAGCCATGAGGTCCACTAAAGCGGTTGCTACATTTCAAGCCTTCCCATGTCCTTTGTTTTCTTTCTGTTTTGTTTCTGCGGTTGTTGCTTCTTATGTTCCTCTGTATGTCGCCGTTAAATTCCAAGAAAAAGTAGAAGTTTTACTCTAAACACTTTTTTACTATTGTTTATTGTTATAGCAAGAAATCTCTTTATGCATGTGTTTATGTGTACATTGTTGCGAATAAGTAATACGTTTATTTGGCAATCGGAGCTTTGCAATTGCTGAAGTGTTCGGTTAGTGTAAGTAGTGCGGGTGTCCACGCCTTTTAATGAGTTAACTGGGTATAGTAATCATAAGCAGTCGGTATGTGTATTGGTTTCTGGTCTCCTATGTGTTATAGGTATGCCAATGCTTCAGTTACTGTAATGACCTCAGTTATGTAGGCTCCGTTGTGTATTTGAGAGAACGTGAGAATTACAAAAGTGGAACCTGATGCACTTGATGTAAATGTCCCATCTTTGCAAATACGGACAGCGTTTCTTGTTTTATATGGGGATGCTGTAGTAGAAGTGGGCTTGTAAAATCACAATGTATATTTCTCACTTGGTTGATACGTCCAAATTTTGTGCGGATATTGTATTTTATTTGGGGGATATGACGTTGTGTGGTAAAGGGTTAACTGTTTTCTATAAATAAGTTCAGTCTGCCTGATCCCAGAGCTAATGGTGGACAGTTAGCAAGTACCTGTTGTGGTGAAATAGGGGTAGCATAGAATGCACCTGTGAGTGTCATTAGGAGGAGTTGTTTGAGTGACGTAACTCTTGCCCCTAGGTAAAATAATGGATATGAGGGCCACCAACTCGGAGATGCGAGCGTAAGGGCTGGGAGAATGGCTTGTCTGTACTAGCTATGTTTCACAGAAGGAGTGGTACAGTTGCGGAGTTTAAGAAACCTTAAAGGTCTGGCTGTGGAAATTTCTGTTTGTGTTTAAGGTACGCGACGTGAGAGTGAAAGTTTAAAGTGTTGTCGAGTATTATGCCGAGGGTTTGATCTCAGATTTAATTTTAAAGAATTTGTCATCCATTCTAATGCTTGGTTGTCGTTTAAAACTTCCCTTGTGATCATTGCTGGAGAATACGAAGGATGATTTTGCGGTGTTGATTGTTAGCTCACGAATGGTGGACCAGTAAAGTATTGTTTGGAGGAAGTGTTCTGACGGTGTTTGGAGTTTTAGACGTGATGTTTCGTAGACTAGTATTACAATTCCGTCGACGTAAGCTTGTATGTGTGTGTTCGAGGGGTGAGCAGGTCATGTATAATTGTATGCCATAATAGTGTAATATGAGTAGTAATAACTTGCGAGGGCAGTTGTGTTCTTTTGTAGAACTATTCTGGCATCGTGCTGCACACTGTCAACTGCACTTTTGAAGTTAAGTTATAGGAGAACAGCTGATATTTTTTTTATCTTAAAGTCGTAAGCTTCGTGCGAAGATTTATTAGAGCCATTGTTGAACTTTCAGGGTTTGTGAAGCGAAATTGACTTGGGTGGATCAGCTTCTTGTTGTGTAGAAAGTAGTGAGACGGGCATTTGGAAGGCATTCGAGTACCTTTCCATAAAGCAAATTCATTACTATGGAACGAAATTCTGAGGACGGCCGTGCTTTAAGATGAACATAATGTTTTCCCGATATGTAGAAGTAACATAATTGCAGTGCTGAATTAAAGGTAGTTCGGAGAAAGGTGGAGTGGTACTGAAATAATTCTTGAATGGAACTGTGTGTCAGATAGTCTGGTACAGGTGGGGCTCGCGGTTCGCCTAATCTAAGAGCGCGTCTAATTTCATTTTGAGCAAAAAGGGCTGTCACCAGTCGCGTTTGAATAAGGTCTTGGAGACGAAAAAGTTACGTACGCCCGGTGTGCGTACCCTTCTCGTCTCCCAGACTGCACCTGAACCCCTGGCGAACTCCGGACAACTGGAACATCTGTTACGCCTGCGGTATTACAGGCCATGTTGTGCGAATTTCTCGCCTGCGGACACATTTTCGCGACGACGCTTCCAGTCTCGCCAGCGAACTTCACGACCTTCCCGAGTCTCACCTGTCCAAGACGTCTTGCGACGCAGCATCTATAGTACACTCACGCAAGCTCAGCGCGACCTGGTTGTTCAAATGCTTGCCCGTTTGCATGCCCCTTCTCGGCCAACCTTCTTTGGCTCGCACGTCAATGCTTGTGCACCGTATTGACACCCCTCATCATCCACCCTTGCACCAGCGTCCGAACAGAATACCACCAGCAGAGCGCAATATCATCAGTGAGCAAGTCGATGACATGTTGCAACGTGACGCGATCCAGCATTCCACAGTGCTTGGGCATGTTCAGTCGTGCTCGTGCATAAAAAGGACGGTGCCACCAGGTTTTGCGTATATTATCGTCGGCTCAGCAAGAGAGCACGCGAAGAACTTTATCCCCTGCCCCGAATCAACGATGATCTGGATTTCGTTCAAGGTGCCGAATGTCTCACTTCACTTGATTTGCTCTTCGGGTATTGGCAAGTGCCGATGGCTGAAGCGGACCGTGCCAAAACGCCTTTTGTGGCCCCTGACAGGTTATATGAATTAAATGTAATGCCATTTGCCCTTTGGAATGCGCCTGCCACTGAGCGAATTATGGACACGATTCTCAAGGGACTTAAGTGACTAAGTGACATACGTGCTTTGGTACTTGGATAATATACTGTCTTTTTCCACTAACTTAGAGTCCCATCTCGCTCGCGTTGGGCAAGTTGTTAAGTGTCTCAGAACCGAAGGCTTGCAATTAAGCTTGAAAAAATGCTGCTTTGTAGCTCGAAAGCTCACAATTCTAGGCCACGTCGTCTCAAAAGATGGAATTCAACCAGACCCAGCGAAACTACGCCCCGTCGCCGAGCGCCCCGACCCCCTACACTAAAGGAGCTCAGAAGCTTCATAGGGTTGTGTTCATGTTGCCGGCGTTTTATCCGTTAATCTGTCATGATCATCACCCCTCTCACTCATCTTCTTTCTGACAGCGACATCTTTTCGGCTTGGAATTCCGATTGCCACCAAGCATTCACGACGCTCTGACGGCTTCTCACGTCGCTCCAAGTACTTCGCCACTTTGGTGCTAGCGAACCCGCTGAAATTCACACAGATGCCAGCGGCGTATGTCTTGGTGCCATTCTAGCACAACGACGAAACGGCTGTAGCGAGTACGTTATTGCATATGCAAGTCGCATCCTCACAAAAACGGCATCCAACTATTCTGTAACGGAAAAAGAATGCCTGACAATGATCTGGGCAATCGACAAATTACGCACCTATATTTGAACATAGAAATTTTGGTCTGTCATTCAGTTTGTCTATCACACGATTCAGCCACCCAACGAAAGCTTAAGCACTCCCGTAACGGCCAGTCATCTTGAACTGGTGGTTGCCTTCATACTTGAGAACACTGCCGATTAAAAAAGCAAATATCACGCATATCTGAGGTGCAACATCAATACGTAAGTATAAGGTGGTGTCTTCCTTTAGTAGAAAATAATAGATACATAATTCTAAAGAACCTAGTGTATGTTAGGCTGCGCTAAAAAAATTACAGCATATCCACGGAGTGAATGATGATGAGTGGGCGAAGCTCGGGATGTTTATCGTAGATCGTGCCGAGTTCCGGATTAATTTCACCGGCCACCCATATATACATATATAGGCACTGGAACTTGACTTGCAATGAAGTGCCGGTGGGAGATTTCACTTGTGCGTAGTTGAACCATAAGGATTCGTAGCGCGCGCGTTAACTAAATTAATCCGGAACTCGGCACGATCTACGATGAACATCCGGAGCTTCGCCCACTCACCATCATTCACTCCGTGGATATGCTGTAATTTTTTTATTTTCTCTTTTTTCGTGCCGCTGTGGACCCTCTCGGGAGAGCGACTGAGTACAGAATATGTATTCAATTCCTTACCAGACACCGTCGTTGTTGGACCTCTGTGTACGTGCTCTACATAGTGCTCACCCGGACGTCATGCCACCCGCAGCGAAGTTGAGCTAGAGCCAGTCCCTTACAGAACCACAAGCATAACTGTCGCTAGGAGCCACCTCACGAAAATATCAGCCCGAGTCTCTTAACATCGCTGCAAATTCGCAGGGTGCAAATGCGTCCAGTGACACAGTTGCTGTGGTATCCCTCTGGCTGCCCCAAAACTTGGAACGCCACCCTACGGTTTGGTTCCTGCAGGTGCAACCGCTGTTCAACATCTCCAAAGTAGCATCTCAGTTGCAAAAATATCATCATGTCGTCAGTGCACTGCCGACGAGCGTCTCAGAAGAATTCTCCCACGTTTTCGTTTCCTTCACGTTTCAAGGCAGCGCTACTCGGCAGGACGGCCGCGTCACAATGAACGTGCATCCAACAGGTGCTCTAGAGGGCGGAGCTCAGCGATCGGAGGCCCACGCACCTCTTACGACAGTTGCAGCTGCTCCCCGGCTCGCGCGCACAAGCAATGGTGAATACAGTGTAACTCGAGTTGTTCCTCCAAAGTCTGCCGTCCAATGTGCAAACGCTGCTGGCCACTGCTTCCACAATGGACTTGTGTTCCCTGGCTGCACTAGCCAACGAAGTCATGGAAGCGGGAACGCCGCACGTGCAAGTCCCCGCAAACGATCCTTCCGCACGATCTGCGTCATGTGCTACGCCTGGCTCTACAGCTGCAGCTAGTGCACCTCCACCACCATGCTGGGCCGCCACCTCTCCTGGCCACACTGCCTACCTCTGCGATTGGTTTGAACAGATCCCCCGCCAAGTTGGCCTAGTGGCTATGGTAGTCGGCTGCTAATCCAAAGGTCGCGGGATCAAATCCAGGCCGCGGCGGCTGCATTTCGATGGAGGCGAAATGTTGAGGCCCATGCGCTCCGCGAAAAAAAACCCAAGTGGTCGAAATTTCCGGAGTCCTCCACTATGCCGTCTCTCATAATTAGAGCTGGTTTTGGGGCGTTACACCCCCAAATCAGTCAAATCAATCCGGTTTGAAGAAATACTCGTGGCAGCTACGCTACGAGACCATCCCCCACACCGTTCGCAACAACGTGGATGAGCCTCAGGTCCCCACAGGAAAGGAGCGAGATCGGAGTGAGCCTGCTGGTGCGCGCTCGCTCTACTACGGTCGTCCTTTTTCTGTCGAGGCTCGCCAGTGCCGCTTGTTATGCGCGAGAAGGGGAAACCCGTCAGCCGACCACTAGTGGCGACAGGTGGCCAGGGCCACGAACAACGCGCCTCTTCCACGTAATCGTCCTCGACCGCAGCACCGTACAGAAATTTCGCACCGACAGCAGAGCCCAAGTCACGGTGCTCCCAGCCACAAGGTCAGAACGTCATCCGCCTCCCATGTTTCACCTAGACGTCGTAATACACGCTCTCTCATTTCTCGCCCGTCATATCTTCTGCTTGCACGTGCAACAGGTGCGCCTACCAGTCGTAGTCTTGTCAGTGTAGTAGTCGGCTGATCCACGAGGGAAAGAAAAGCGTGCGCGGAAGCACGGCACATTGGGTACTGCATAGAAGGGAATGCGCACTGTTGGGGCAAAATGTAACGATGATAGTTTTGTGATATGCAGTCCACTCTGCGGCCAGCAAGAACAGCTTCGCATTTAAACAGCCTCAAAGTAGTACAAAAATATCGATAGCGAAAAAAAACCAACACAATAATCAAATGCTTCCAAAAGATCAGGAATTTATAAATGGAATCCATTCTTTAAAATATCTCCGAAGCACGTGTGCTGACAAGTGAACGTATTCAGTAAATGGAATTTTTTCCAAGATTAAGGTTACACTACAGCGAGCGCGGCAAACATTTTCAAATCATTACCGGAAAATTGCCGCTGTCGTTCGTTCTGAAAGACTACACCGCTGCAGTCGGCCGGTGATGATATGGGCAGCAGAAACATTGCGAAAAACAATAATTCCGCAGATTCAAGTAGTGTTATGAGGCTCGATCAAACATCC
>JABSTT010005179.1:0-22161 GCA_013339685.2 Hyalomma asiaticum
CCTGGTCTTTTTCTTCATTTTGAATTGTTTCCCTCGACTGCTTTTGTAATACATCTTTTACGTTTTGCTTTTTCTTCTTCTTTGGCCTCTCTAGTCATTCTAGTTGGGACTTTTTCTTCTTCTAGTTGTTTTACTATGTCATCGTATGTTTTATTTCTTTCTCGATCTATTTTTTTTTCTTTCTTTTGGTCGTTTTTACTTGGCACGTAACTGCAGTAGGCACGTCTATTCTGGCATTTCAGAGCGCGTCAAGGAATCCGAGGGGACAAAGATTCCCGAGAGATACACTACGGCCGGCGTCATCGTCATATCAAGGTTTTAACACGCAAAACCCAATCAATTATTATTGTTAAGTGAGGGCAGTGCGAGGTGCTCTCACTTTAAGCTCTGTGCAGGACGATCTCCCATCACGCTCTAAACGCTTTGCGCCAATGCGTTGTTGATATGTCCAGAAGGTTTTATTTGCGATTGGCGCTCAGGTAGGCTTTTCTTTTTCTTTTATTATTTCTTTTTCCAATTGCCGATGACCCTGATAGTACTGACGACGGCAAAATTAGGATGTCCGGAGCGACATCTTCACTTTGTATTGCACCGCCGTCCCACGAGCGGACCGCTGAAACCTAGCGACTGCGCTTTGCAATTATTGGCGCTCTGTGCAACATGACAACGCCCGTCGTAATTGAAGGGCTGGTTATAGGCACATGTCCTGTCAGCGTACAGCCAGTGCATTTTACTTACATTTTCACTATGTTAAATTCTTTTTATAATTGCTCTTTTTTTCTCCTTTGTTCCCCTCACGTTCTTCTGCTATACACTTTTTTATTGAATTTTCCTATCTTTTCTCGGTTTATGTACGTGTTGCAACTATTTAGAGTACGGTTCAGATTACGTGACTAATATTTTAGCTGCTGTCAAATTTAATTGTTCTATTTCCCCCGGTTATCTTAAATATTCTATCTGAGCATTATTTTGAGTGCGGCGCATGCAGTGTCGGGATGAGCGAAAATCTTCCTATAGGCGTCGGCCTGGACCCCATCTGTCTTTGCGGCGCCTTTAGCCTGCGGGAGAGCCAGTAGAATATGACTTCTCTGATCATTACTCTTCCCGATGGCGTGTTGGTAAAATTTCTTTGAGGTTTTCGAGCCATCGGCAAGTGCGAAAAGGAGTAGAAGAAGTACGCTTTTAAAAAAATGTAGCACTCTTTGGTAACTTTGACGTAGTAAATGCTTCTCACAACATTCACGACCTGAGTAGTAACCACAGCTAGTAAAGGAGAACGTAGCAACGTTACTACCATGCTATTTACAACCTGCAGTCACTGCTTATTGGTAACGGTAGTAACCAAAAGTGAGTGACTTTACTATCATACATGCCTGTTATCAGGCTTATTGTGATACGGTTAATGTTTGCTGTTTACGTTGCCATATCAATTCGACCGTATTGCAGAAGGATAAGATCAAATAAAAATGAGCGGTAAGACATTGTCGGGAGACACTGATTCTTGCTGACTAATTACATCGTCTTATACCAATTGACTATCGCTAATTACTTCTCGTGTTATCCCTGTGAATACGCTGCACATAGACATATTTATGTGACAGTTTAGATTGAAACATCTTCCGACCAGAAACGACAGCGCAAACAACCGCACACAGAACATCAAAGCTTGTATGGAGCATACGCGCTAACAGCAACATTAACGCTATTTATGGTCATACTTAAGGAAGCTCACGTTGTGACGATGAGCAGAAGTAGATTCGGATGAGTAATCAATGTTTTCAGTCGATATTCTTGTATTTTGCTGTTTCCGTATACCTATGCAACGACGTTGTATGACACTCTTATTCCAACTTAATCAAATCAATTATACTTTGTCTAAATTCTGCGTACGCGCATCACAATTACAGCGTAATACACTTCTGCCAGTGGAGCTAGTAGAATTTACTCTCCCTTTACGTGCGCATGTGAACGTTACTACCCCTGATATTTACGAGCTCTCGCGTAGTTCTAAGGTAGTAAACGACAAAAAAAAGTAGTTATGGTGACAAAGCGGTAGTAAATCGCTCCCGTTACAAGCTTTCACACTTTCATTTATTGACGATCGCTGCACGTGCTTTCATCTAAAGGACAGTTACATAAAAACCAAATTTATTGTCGAATCAACTGAGAAAACTTTTTTTTCAATTCCTCGGGAGAGTAAAGGCTATGCAAGCGATCACGGACGACGACCAACAGCTTGGAAGCATCCTTCTTCATACCAGTCCTCGAAAAAAAACTGTTCTGCATTACTTTAAAAGGACAGCCAGTAATGCTAGAGTGTCGTCAGGTTTCTTCGCAGCACTCTAACGAAAAGTAATTCATAGGCTTTATGGATAATATAAACAACTCGAAACGGATTCAAACTGTGTCGCAATAATCATATGCCAATTTATGAATGTGAGGAATTCTTCCAACATGTGAAACAAAAGCCTAGTATCAATAAAATGATACGGAAGTTGTGGTTTCGTTCGCTTTCAGTGCTCAAACACTTTACAGCATTTATCATTCCCTTTCGTAAACATCACCTGGATTTAAATGAATTTTCAGCTATGTGCTACCTGACACTGTGACAGGTACGTCCATCGTACCACTGAACACATTGTTATTGAACACAAGAAATAAATACACATAATTATTGTATGCAGCTGATGTCATCATCATCGTGATAGCCTTGTTCCTCTTGATGCGTTTCTTCTTGTTGTCCTGATATGGTAGTATTTTTTAATGAAAGTTTCTCTAATCGCACTATCAGGTGCGACACAATAAATTCACCGAATTTCTCATAATTCCGAGTGAAATATTATTTATTCGTTCATTAATATCCATAGTCATGTTTGTCAGAATGTTGGGCGCGAGCCACGACCTCCCGAGAAAAGAAGAAGCACAAGATCGTCGTTCGAGCATCCCCAAATCTGAAATCTGAAATCCCCAAATGTGAGGGCGTTCAAGTTTATGTATATGCAGATGATATTGCATTTTTTTGCGGCGGACAGTGACATTTCTGTCCTATACCAACACTTACAAAGATACATGGGTATGCTCGAGATCTGGCTGGACAAACTTTGCATGACGTTAAATGTTAGTAAAATTGCATTACTGGTGTTCCTTTACAGTCCCTATTTCCATTTCATTAGTGTACAAGCATGATATCATCTCGCAATACGTTATTATTCTGTGATAACGCAAACACCTTCCAGCGTGACACAAAAATTATACTCTCAGACATACACTTACGTCACGACGCACTTACTCATAGCGTGACTGTGGCTTAGTTTTGCTACCACTACGGAAAAAGTACCTGCCGTACGAGTGATTTCTGGCGCTTAGGCACTTAAACTGTGCGCCAAGAAAATGACCAAATCGCACATTAGACGAGGATCATCCATGGCCCGGAAGTGCGGCGTAATATATGTTAAGCCTTATTGTGGCGTTCTTAGCATGACGGAAAATAGCCCGCATTTTTCGCTTGAAAAACGCTTGTTCTTGCTTTATAAAATGCTTGGAATTTTATGGCGTCGTGGTCGGGCAAGTAGGACAAGTAGCTACGCGTTAAAAAATAAAATTATTTAATATAAGTGTGTGGCACACATGCGATAGCGCTCAAGTGGTGTTACAGTCACGTATTTTGACTAACTGAACTGATTAGGTGCCTTGCGTTACATTGAAGATGGTATACGGTGCGGAAAAGCTTTGTTAAAAGAGAACTGCGGCGGTCTTTTTTCACCGTATTCTGATATCACTGTTTTCGAATGGCACTGATAGCCCTGTTGCAGGCAAGGTGGTTCAATTTGCACAGAAACCCAATAATAATCTTAAATAACCCAATGAACCCTGTGTTCAAAGCGAAACCGAAACAGGTAGATGCTTCTTGCAGCGTATGCGGTGACCTCACAAGTGTCCCCGCCATGAGAAATATGGAGCTGGAGCCAGAAAAATGAAAGGAGCGGTGTCATCCGACGATATTGAGTTATATGCCAGCTTTGAACATGACAGCGCTGATTTGAGCAGTTAAGTATCGCCGTATTGCTCTTGACAGCGCGCCTGCTCAGGTAGGCAGCGTAGACACTAATGACGTCAAAAACACAGGGTTCCCTTATGAGAATCCGCTAAAAAGGTTTAAAATTCGTTTTCAGGAAAACTAAATTGCTTGCAACTGCATGGCTTGGCATATATTATTACAGTGACGATGACAACACAAGTTGATAATTTCATTCAGATCCGTGGACACTGAAAAATCGCCGAAGTTGCCAGCAGATCGTGTCTCAAGAGGCAACATGCCGCCAAAAAAATGGCAACGATATATTGAGTGGAAGTATTCTTGCAGCGTACACAACCTCTTACTTCAACTCAATGCGTAGTAACAGGTTTCGTTCTTTTTTTTTCTTGCAGTAATTTTTGAAATGTATGTGAGAACACAATGTTGAACTTTGAACTATTTTAGTCACGCAACAGCAATGGAAATATTGTATGCGGAATGCAAATCTTAAAGGAGTACTGGCACGAATCTGCGCCGGCGCAAAATATACATTTTCCATTTTCTAGCCGCGTATTGTTAACGCCCTCAGCGCACGGAAGCCAATAAACACGTACAAAATATTTTAGTTTGGTTTAAAGTTTTCGTCGCCCAGTACTGCAAGCCAACCCCATCGCAATGGACACTACGATGACATATGAACACAGTCTCTTAAAAATCGCCGAAATCACTGTCAGAGTCGCTCGACGACCGTAAAATTGTTGTTTGCGTATCCCACGTGTAACTGAGCACAGACGACAGAGTTGCAGTGACGCTAGCACGAATTGCTGTCCCTACGTGACTCAGACGTACGTCCGACTGCGTTGACACGTCACTAGGAAACCGCCCCCTCCAAATCGAAACCGAAAGTGGGCTTTTAAGGGAGCCGCATTTAAAATATATTGATTGCGTTACAAGGCACCATGATACTCTTTTTGGGGTTCTCCACGCCAGTGCTTTCACTTACAGCAACAGTACGATGTGAAAAATTCGTGTCAATACTCCTTTACCTACGTTCATGTCAAAGAAGGATTGAGAGAAGTGCAGAGAAAGCCTAAGAATGTGCGGACTGCGCCCAGTTGAATGGCATATTACGCCTATTTACGATTACGATTACGCTTATCGCAAGCTCCGTCATGCACAAAATTCACCAATCCACCAAGATAGGAGCGAGCCACGTGCCACTGCCAGCATCACCATTAACGTCGTCGCACTACGACTGATCGTGCGTTCTATGAAGACAAACAAGCTACCTTGCTCACACAGTAAAGTTATTATGGGTTCCTGGCCATAGCGGGTTAAATTTAAATGAGATGGCCGATTCGTTAGCGAAAGCATCGCTTAACGGACCAATAGTATCGGTTCTCCCAGCATTAGAATTTACTACTGCGCTAAGATATCGGACATATGCGATTCACAGGGATGCCATTGAGGCAATAACAACATGGACAGAATTTCGACATCTAAAATTCCCGTGGAAAAGACAATGGTGTCCGTCGCGACAAGCTGAAGTGCTGATCACAAGATTACGCTGCCGAGTCCCTCCATTAAATCTTTACTCGCACAGGGCTGGTCTGGTGATATCGCCTCTGTGCCCATTCTGTCTTGAAATTGAAACAATTGATCATTATTTTTTAAAATGCCGCCAGTATACATCAGTAAGAAAAAGACACCTGGAAATTGCGCTTTTTAAATTTGGGCTAACATTGTCATTGGAAGTCATTCTTACTTTTGGTGCCTCGGTACTGGGCTTCAGCCACGGTGACATATTTGATGCAGTATGCGGATTTATAAAGGCATCAAAACGACTACGTTTGTGATTATTCACATGCCAAAATTCTTAAGACTATGGTAAATCCTATACATAAAAAAAGGGAAAACACTTTGCCTGTTTTGATAGAAGAAGTGCACAAGGAGTCTACATAGATTATAAATATTTTTTTATTTTTCTCCGTTTTCCTTTTCTCACGATTATTATTAACTTATTATTCTATTTTATTCATCATGTTGTGGTATTCGCACTATATACCAACTAAGAGGTAAACACATCAGGTCTTGGCCGATCCCCCGAAGTGGGTATGTGCCATATTCGAAGGCACATCATCATCATCATCGCACCAGAGTTCTTCCATCCAGTCTTGGGCAGTAACTAGTTACTAGTAACGCGTTACCGGTGACTAGTTACTTTTTTCAGCAACGTATAACTGTAACTAGTTACTTTTAACTTAGAGAACTTGTAAGTGTAACACTGTTACTTTTTACGCGGTAACTGTAAATACCGTTACAGTTACTTCCTCTAAAAGATATCCAGCAGCAACACTTCTTAAAAGCAGGGCTCGGTAGTATCGTGATACAAGACTATCGTGATTTTTCTTTATTATTTATGACTATGTGCACCTCTGTATCTGGATGAATTTGCAAAAAAAGTATTTGTATCTCACTAGTGGAATGCTTTTACGTTGTATCATTTGTATCGCGATGCTGTGCAGGACACGGACATCTCTTGGCTTTTCTCTTTTTAGATGTGCCTGACGTGTTTCGAGGACGGAAATTACTTTTTTTTCTGCGAAGGCAAGCAAAGTACCGCCGGTCGGCGACAAAAAAGGGCGGGGAAGGGTTCTTCTCCCCGCGCCCATGCACAGAAAAGAGAGAGAGAGAGATGATGGGCAGAAGGCAGGGAGGTTAACCGGAAGGAAAATATACATGCACAGAAAGGTGCGCGATACCGCAGTATGGTCGGCCTAAGTGACGAAAGTCACTGTTGTTCAAAGGTCGGTGCAGCATCCTTAACTTTTTTTATTGCTTGGCCAGCCATTTCATCATGACCACCCGCGCGTAAACCACCTGGAACCAGACACTTTTCAATGCCTCGCACACGTTCAGTTCTCAAAGCGGCGGTACTTCCAAAAAGCACTGCCCAAAATGCCGGCAGAAATGGCTCGAAGGGGCCTATCCTCTTTGTCGCATCTCAGGTTGAGCTCCCATTTCATTTATGAGCACTTCTACTTTGCCAGACGTTGCGATTCGCCGGCCGATCCGACGTGCGGCGTACGACGGTCCCGTACACCTGGGGGTGGTCGAGCGATAAGAGCACAAGCTCCGCCCCCGTCCACCGCCTCGGCGCGCACAATCGGACGCCTTCGTATTCTCGACGCTAAGCACAAAATTAAACTACACAGCCTTGCTCCTTTTTGATAGCAGCACGGTGTATATATGGGGGGGGGCACCCATTGGCGACCAGCGGCACGACGCCGCACGTCTCAAGCAGCTGCCATTGGCCGTGCCTCTCCGACACACATCTTGCAACACCGGTTTGACGGAAGGCGTGTGTATATTAAGATACCCTCTCAATCGGCATCTCCTTAGCGATCGCCATAGATGTGATTGTATTAAAGGGTCCCTGAAACGTTTTTTTGACACTGCGTCACTAATTAGGCAACACAATCGTGAAATGATTCACGCCATAAATAAAGCGAAGCACCATGCGCTAAGGCAGCTATGAGCTTATCTCTGTCGCGTTCCTCCTTACCACTGCTGTTCCGCCTCAACTCGATCTGCTGCGGAGTGCGCGCTAGCGACGACTGTGTCTCCCTCGCCAGCCGCCCTAAGGAGCTCTCCGCAGTGACATAGCGCCCCGATATCTTTACTGAGGTCCCCGGCCTCGGCAGTGCTAGCCTCTGTAATAGAGCGCCGGCGACTCGCGTGTACGCCGCCAGATGCCGCGACAATACCGTTAACTGAAACGAAGGAGCACGTTGTAGGAGCACGTTTTTGCAGTTAGATTGGGAAAATTACGTGCACGTCACTTGTTAGGGGCCAATCAGCGGCCTCCCATTCCATCGTTCGATAGGCGGGGGCGTTTGAAAACGCATTTCGACGAGCCGCTGCCATCTTTTGCGATGCGCGTGTTCGAAGTCTTATTGCAAATTACACACTTTGTGCAGGGCGCTGAAATCTGTCCTCTAATGATCATAATGACTCGCTCTACCGGATCACCATGTTTTCACATAATCGTCAAAACCTTTTAAGGGTCCCTTTGAGAAATGGAATAAATTCGAAAGGAAAAGCGGTGCTAGCGTTCTTCGAATCTACGAGTCGACATTCTTAATCCAAGTGTCTCACCTAGTGGGTTAAATCAACGACTTCTGGATAACAGGCATGTGTTCTCTGCTCTCTAGTACCACGCTGCTCGTACTGAAACTTGATGTTAGCGATTTCGTCGCGGCGGGTTCCCCGTATTTGGAACTGTCGCTTGGAGGCGTTGAAGTCAACATTAATGATTTCGCTTACGTAACAGGTGTCGTAATGTTTCAAGTGGATTTATGTCGCCATCGCATGACACAGGCACTTTGCAGTAGCACTTCATTTACTGGAGAGAACCAACATTTGCAGTGCGAACGCGGAAAAGAACCTTGTCCATGGATGACACATAAATTACAGCTCTGGTATTTGAAAAGGGAATGACTTCATTTTTTCAGAAAACAATCTCACCGCTTTGGCCACTTTAGAAGCAATAATCTTTCTAGATGTTGTTTGGTTCTCAGAGAGCAGGCTCGTTTCAAACAAGATGTAAAAAATGCTTTGTAGCTTATGTATCATTGGCACGGCTGTTTTCTGACATGAAACCCAGCATCACTTAGCAGGAGACAGCAAAATTCAGAACCGAGCAGAAACGTGAACCAAACTTCTATATATCTCACTGGCGTACACTTGCCTCATGTGCGAGAGCTCTCCGTTTGTACCAATCACTCCTAAATGCCAGTTGTCCAATAAGGTGACGCCATGTTAGCTAACAAAACAATCACTTTGATTATTCCTGTATCATGGTCAATGTTTATGTGTTCGTGCTTCCGTTTCACCTAGCGCGCGAGAGCCACAAGGACGGTGTGACAACACAAAACTAGGCGTTGTCAGCTCCTGTGTACGGGTTATCACCTCGGCCTTGCGTGTGTCGCGCGGCAGATGAAGAAATGGAATAGCAACATGTCAAAACGTTCGGTATTTGAACTTGCAGTTTGTGCCTTTGCTATCATCCTGGTTGCGACACAAGAAAATTGACATGACTCTAGGAATGGCCAACAAACGGGTGCCCTATCCTTACAACGGAGCACCTTCTAATGAATTCCCGGCCCTGGCGCAATTGAACAGTTATATAGGACACGTATGTGAGCGATTGGACATGCGTAACCTTCACTTCTCCATCCATTATTACAACATTATTACACTGTTTAAATCCATTATTACGTCCAGTTTACACCCAGTATTACATCCATTATTACACCATTATAGTCACAGATTCATTAGCACTATATACTTAATTATAACATGTGGTTAGCATGAATATGCTATCCGCATATGTGAGAGCACTTCGCACCTGATTTTTCGGATACCTCATTAAAAAAGATCGGTAATAAACGAATTGTCAGGCCCACAGGTTAACGCTTCCTTCCATTCCAGGTGCTGTCCTTTGTCACCTTCGAAACGCGGTTTTTGTTAATGCGGTCAGATTCGAAAACTATGCCTCATTGATGTCGAGACCATATCTTGCATCCTCGCCTCATTTACAGCACTTCGAAATACCCTTAGAAGAGGACATTTTGCCAGAAGAAAAAAACATAAGTAACACTGGCGCAATCGCGATGTCGAATCCCCAAATCAAATCTATATATGCATTGAGCAGGTCTGGCGGTCTTTCCCTTTTGTGCCTTTTGCAATCAGGCAATCGATCACTATATAGGAACGCAGACGTTTTACATCCCTAAGAAAATAACGACCGATACCGCGGTGCGAAATCTGGGTATTTCGTTTACAAGCATATACTGCTCTCACGCGGGTCGTCGGTGCTGGGAAACACGAACAGGAATATTAGGGGCGAAGCTCCTTAAGCTGTGGGTCGGTTGTCACGCGTATCGTGTAACCTACACCATTCACAATACCATGCAACGCCATGCAACGCCGGGAGGCTCGCGCTCGCCCTCGGCGCGTGCCTCCCGGCGCGCGAACTCTCTCACTCTTCCATCTGCTGTCTTGTGAGAGAGAGACAGAGAGAGAGAGAGAGAGCGAAAGGCGCGCGGTGACTATGGAAACGCTCTTTCTTAGATGAACTCTCTACCAGCTCGCAAAGAAGGAGAATGCGCCCTCACCCGCGAGAGACATCGTTGGCGCAGGCAGCGCCTTCTAGCGAGTTTCTTGAATGAGCGCATATATATATATATATATATATATATATATATATATATATATATATATATATATATACATATATAGGCGCTGGATCTTCACTTGCAATGAAGTGCGGTGGGAGATTTCACTTGTGCGTAGTTGAACCATAGGGTTTCGTAGCGTGCGCGTTAACTAAATTAATCCGGAACTCGGCACGATCTACGATGAACATCCCGAGCTTCGCCCACTCATCATCATTCACTCCTTAGATATGTTGTGAATTTTTATGCATTGCCGTGCGAAAGTTGATTACTGAATCGAATGGGCGCAATTATTTTGTTATTCGATGTTAATCGATGTTAATCACGTAGTTATTATTTTCTCAGATTCGATCGATTGATTTTAATTTTCTTTCTTATCGCATCAAACTACATATGAATTAAATAGCATGGGAGAAATTGTATCTCCCTGTCTGACACCTTTCTGTATTGGGATTTTTCTGCTTTTCTTATGGAGGAGCAGGGTGGCTGTAGAATCTTTATAGATGTTGGCTATTGTGTTTATATAGCTATCACATATTCCTTGACGACGTAGTGCCTCCAGAACTGCTGGTATCTCTACCGAGTCGAAAGCCTTTTCGTAATCTATGAAAGCCATATAGAGGGGTTTGTTGTATTCAGCGGATTTCTCGATTACTTGATTGACTGCATGCAGGTGGTCCATGGTAGAGTATCCTTTTCTGAACCCTGCTTGCTCTCTCGGTTGATTAAATTCAAGTGTGGCCCTTATTCTGTTTGAGATAACCTTTGTGAATATTTTGTAAAGTGCTGAGAGTAGACTGATCGGCCTGTAGTTCCTCAAGTCTTTAACATCTCCCTTCTTATGTAATAATATAATATTGGCGTTTTTCCAGCTTTCGGGTACATTTGAAGTTTTGAGGCATTGAGTGTATAATGTCGCGAGCTTTCCAGTTAGGAAGTCTCCGCCATATTTGATTTAGTGTGTGTGTGTGTGTGTGTGTGTGTGTGTCATATGATTAAGTGAGAACAGTTTAGTTTTTGTGATGTCGCCTTTTCACTACGTTTATGAGCGCACAATTTGAATTTCCCTGCTGACGTTATGCACTGTATCTGTATATTCAAATTATTCGCCTATTTTGTTTGTCCATGTATAACTTGGTGAATTGGGTGAGTTGAAAGTGAGTCGACGTCCTAGACTCTATTATCCCATTGTTGAATGCTTCGTGCAAGTCACTGCATCAAATATGATGATTGTTGGTGGTGGTGGCGGTGGTGATGATCATGATGATTCATTTTCTATGGGGCGCACCAACTGGTGAATCCACGCAGAATCACGCCGCTAGGTTCCGCAAGACTGTACCTTTTTCGTAAATTCTACCCTAAACTCCCTCATCAGGCTGCCATCGAACCGCTCCATCGTGCTTCATCTCGGCCTGGCCACTCAAAAGTTGTTTATCATCCCGCCGCCCGCCCAACAGCTCATCTGAAGTCGTTCTTCGTTGAAACTTCAATGGGCTGGAACTGTCTTGCTCCCGATGCGGCGCACAACTCCAGCCAGGCATCTTTAAAGGCATTCGTCGAAACTATCATCGACATATCTCGCCCCCTCGTGTAATACCCCAAGCATAGGGCATTGAGGTATAAATAAATAAATAAATAAATAAATAAATAAATAAATAAATAAATAAATAAATAAAAATGTGAATTGGACAGGAATCCGGTAATAAGTCCAGATATATAAATACGCTATTCTTCGTTTATTTCAACCATTCTTTTTCTGTTTTTGGTTCTTCATTTCCCTAACCTTTTCATTAAGCCTCTTATTCTGTTTTGATTATGATAATTTGGGTTGCTATTGGCTCTCAAGCGTCTGTCGCATGATAGTCGTCTTCATTCAAAAATTTCAATAATGGTGCGTGATTTATCTATTCATTATATTGCCTACACGTGTCTACCCCCGTAGTGGGTGTAAGCCAAAAGCTAACGAGAAAAGAAGCAAAAGAAGACCATCATTCGAACAAGCTGTTTTTCACCAGCACTCTCCGGGCGACTCGACTGGGTATAGCTTCAGCCATCGTCGACGGCTTCGTCGAGCCTTCGTCGACGGCATAGGACCACCGGGACGAGCCGAAGAAGGCTTCGGTGTCGTCAGTTGCGGACAGCGTATTAGCAGCAGAAGCGACGACGGTGACTACTGACGTGGCCTTCGATCACGGCGTTGGTGGCCGCTTCATGACTCGAGTTGTGCAGCTCTGCCGTCGACGGCCCCCGCTCCTTCAGGCAACTCCAAAGGCTTCGATCCTCTTCGGCCAAGAGCACAGGCGATCGGTGGCTGCCGAAACTATTGTCGAAAACAACCAGCGCGTGCGCGGCAGCCTGGGCAAGTTGTGGCGTTCCCTCAGCGCCGTCGACAACCAAACAGCTCAGCGGAAGGCGCCTGAAGGTGCTGCTGTTCACCGCAGGAAATGCCTCGACTACGTCTTCTGTCAGCGTGGGGCCCGCCAGCGCAAGAAGCTGGAGCGGATGCGCAGCCCAAGAAAGTCGTTTCCTAGGAAACGAGCAGCGGTCGAGGATTTCCGTGCCCGCTCTATAGCCTCGAAACGCCCAGCAGTTCCAACAGCTGTGACGTGCCATTCCCACCGCCGCAGAGAAGACGACTCGCAAGCAATACTGCTCGTGGTAGGTCTTCGGGTGCTGGTGAGGGTATGCCGTCATCGAGCAGCGCCATCACCCTGACACTGGCGTCGGCTGCGTCACTGCTCATACAACGCCGCCTAATGTCCCGGTGCATGCTGAAAGCGAAGATGCGAGGCCCGGCACCTGGAGCATGGGCAACGGCATGTCTTAGTGTGTTTCCTGCCAGATCTACGCTCAAGCACGACGTGGGCGGTGACTTGCTGTAGCTCACTTCGTCGTACGACCAGTGGGGCCTTAAAAAAGACACCCAAGTTCTGGTGAAGGTGTTCCCGGAGAACGGGGGACATCAATGCCGTTGCTAGGGGGCCGGATGCACGTCGCCCTTTTTATGCGTTGCCACGTTGATTATGGTGATTACATGTATTTAGAAAATAGTTCATAAGGTTCATTGAGAATATAAAGAATGTAAATGCGATACGGTGTATGTGTAGTCTTCTTTTCTTTAACGAGAAAATTGACTTATTCTTGGTGTTTGACGTTCCAAAACGACGATATAATTGCAATATGATTATGAGAAACGCCGTAGTAGTAGGCTCCGGAAATTTCGACTACCGGACGCTCCGTAACGTGCATTAACGTGTACCGGTATCGCATAGTACACGGGGGTCTAGAATTTCCGCTTCCGCCGAAAATGCGACCGCCGCGGTTGGAACCCGCGGCGGTCAGGTCAGCAGCCCAGCATTGTAACAAGTGCACCGCCGCGGTGGGTAGGTGCCTCGTTGCAATATGTAGTAATAAACTTAGAATTTTTGTTGATTTCAGCTTTTTTCCTGAAGCTTTTATACACTGTCTGCTTGTTTGTACCTTCTTACATTATGTCTATCTTTGTGTTCGAATTGACGTCTTTCCTACGTCACTTCGAGTTTTCGACGTCTATCTTAGTTGACCTTACGTTCCTCTGTGTTTTATACAATCCCTGTCCCGAGATTTCCTGCTTAGAATTTCTTTGTAACTTTATTTTTCATCTCACTGTTTTTCGTTCGGCATGCCATCTTTTAAGCTAGAGCGGAACATTGTTCGAAAATACCAAGTTTATATACCAAGAAAATACCAAGAATATTTTCGAAAATACCAAGAATATACCAAGAACATTGTTGGAAAATACCATTGTTCGAAAATACCAGTGCATTGTTTTCGCTTTTTAAAGCGATCTAACAACTCAATACGAGATACTTATAGGTGTGAAGTATTTGTGTTATCTATTCGAGCGTTCACCACGATTGGAAGGTGCGATTGGAGGGGGCCCTCATTCGGGCCTTCCATTGAAGACGTCCTACCGAAAGCGGGCACTGTAAAGGGACTGTATACCGTCCTTCAGAGCTGTCCCGGTTTTCGGCTTAATAGAAAGCGTACCTTTCGAAGTTTCCCTGCGTGCAGGGGTTTCTGCAGAAACTGAGTCTTTGTCGCAATGCGACGAACTTGTATACACGAACTATCTTCCCTTTTCCGCTTCATACATAACCCTTTTGCTTCCCTTTCCCAGAGTAGAGTAGCAGGCAGGAGCAAGCTATACATAGCTCGGGCCTCTCTGGCTTCCTGTAAATAAATCTCTCTCTCTCTCTGTCTCTCCAAGTCACCTCATTCGCTTCTTCGCATCCCCCCCCCCCCCTGATGCATCAACATTCCCAAATATAAACTTTTTGTACTGGCTAATTTCTTCACGTAAGTCCTTGTCTACCACTTAGTGCGTACCAATCGTGAGCTGTAAAAGAAGTAAAACAAGGTCGTCGTTGCACTATACCTAATATTCTTTGTTGTTCCTCGCTCGCATTTTTTCCCAGCATTTATGGGCAGTTACTCCAGGGACTCCTCCGGAAAGAAATAAAATTTTCCTCACAATTTACACATCATTCGCACCTTAATTTTTCTCATTTTTAGCACCTCGATTATTTTCTATACAAATGTACCAGAGATGGCAAAATTACTTCTAAAATGTAATTAATTTACGTTACCAGTTACACTCATAGAATTTTCACGAATGTAAATATATTACATTACAAATTACAACTGGCCGGTAGTAATGGCATTACAATACTAGTACTTACGAAAAATAATAAGATTGCCCCGCCACGGTGGTCTAGTGGCTATATTACTCGGCTGCTGATCCAAAGGGCGCGGGATCAAATCCCGGCCGCGGCGGCTGCATTTCGATGGAGGCGAAATGTTGAGGCCCTTGTGCCGTGCGATGTCAGTGCACGTTAAAGAACCCCAGGTGGTCGAAATTTCCGGAGCCCTCCACTACGGCTTCTCTCGTAATCAGAGCTGGTTTTGGGACGTTAAACCCCACAAATCAATCAAAATAAGATTTCTTTGAAATTTCATTAAGAAATCTTCATTATTCATTCACTAACTCCTGTAAACTCCATTTACCTTGCAATTAGCAGCTAAACCATCGCGGCGACAACTTGTCTCTATTTTAACGATGTGTCTCGTTGGCATGGCAGACTTGGGGCCTCTTGTCGGTTTGTCTTAATTACTTCATAAGAGTCCTCTTCCTCTTTCTTATGGGGAAGCATTCTGCGTTTGAAACATACGCATCGTTTTGCGCTGTCCAAAAGTTAGTACAGCACGGCGCACCCGCTGACCCCTCTTGTCCGGTATTTCTAGGATTGCGGCCTCTAACAACGTTGTTCGGGGGATCGAATCTCGGCCGTGGCGGCACCATTTCCATGGAGGCGAAATGTTGAAGCCCGTGGGCTGTCACAGTGCAATGTAGCAGGCCGATAGAAAATGTTCCCTTCTCTACCTTTCCGTCTCTCTCTCCCTTCTCTCTCCCTCTCAATGAATTTCTTGTAATTAGTTGGACAAAGTCCACTTTTTCTGATTTAGCAGTTTTAGTACATTTAAGAACACAGCATTTGAGTTTCCCTGCCTACGTTAAGCACTGTTCGTGTGTCTTCCCATTATTAAGCGGTTTCTTTTCATTTATAGCTTGGTGATACGGGTGAATTGAAAGAGCTCTTTGAGCCACCGTCCAATACTCTATTGTGAGCGTTGTTGAATTTTTTATGTAATTCACCGCAACAAATGTGATGATGGTTGTGGTGATGGTGGTGATGATCATGATCCACTTTTTATGGAGCGTCATCCAAGAATCACTGATAGTGGCCGCAGTGAAGTTCAAAGAGGTAATAGGTCAAAATATCAAATACGCTTCTTTTTTTCTTTCAGTTATTTCAACTTTCCTTGTTTGTTTTCGGTTCTTTTCGCTAACCTGTTCATTAAGCCTCATCTCCTCTTTTTCTTTCTTTTTCTTTGTTGTATGGTAATCCATCTATCGCATGGCAATCGTCTAAATTCTAATATTTAACTACTCGAACATAATTTATAAATTTCTTTGTTACCTACTCGTGTTTTCCCCAATCACGGTAGTGGGTATTAGCCAAGAGCTAGCGAGAGAAGAAGCAAAAGAAAATACCAGTTCGAACAAGTTACGCATTTCGCCTGCGCTCTCGGGACGACTCAACGGGGTAGCTTCTACCCTTGTCGGCGGTTTCAACAGAGGACCACCGGCACGAGCCGAAGAAGGTGTCCGGTGTCGTCAGTCACGTATACATCGTATTAGCAGGAGAAGCGAGGACGGCGATCACTGACGTGGCCTTCTATCACGGCGTTGCTTTTCCCCTCAAGACCCAAGATGTCCAGCTCTGCCTCAACGGTCCCCGCTCCTTCTGGCGACTCCAAGGGCCTCCATGCTCTTCTGACAAGAGAACAGGCGATCGGTGGCTGACGAAACGATTATCGAAAACAACCAGCCCGTGCGCAACTGCCTGGTCAAGTTGTGGCATTCCCTCAGCGCTTCCGACAACCAAACCGGCCAACGGAAGGCATCTGAAGCTGCTTCTGTCCACCGAAGCAAATGCCTCGACTAGGTCTTCTATCAGCGTGGGTCCGCCAGCACAAGAAACTCGAGTGGATGCGCAGACCAAGGAGGACATTTCCGGGGAAGCGGGCAGCAGTCGAAAATTTGCGTGACCGATTGGCAACCATGGAAATCTTCGCAGCCGCTTTGCAGCGTCGAGAGCCACGCCTTCCAGCAGCATCTTGGAGCGCAGTCCTATGGCCACCGCGAGAACGCTTCGGGGCCGGTAATAATACCGTTTCCGAAACCGACGCCAATCCTAGAGATCTGGATTGGACTCTGTTCGCGTCCCTGCCGTACAACCTCCTCTCCTGACAGGTGTTGTGCGGAGCGAGGGAGCTGGTGCCGATTGCACAACTAGTTTAGCTGTGCGTGTGGTTTGAAATGACATATAACCATTTTCCGGTGCAAGCTCATACTTCGAAATTGAAGGCCTCTTGGACACGTCGGGCGCCACTGGAGGAATTGCGAAAGAATGTCAAGGCATCGCATTCTGTAGTCGTTGGGTTATACGAAGAGACCAGTGAGCACAAGTTATTCTCTTTATGTTTAGCGAGATTATCCTGTGTCATGAAGTTATTGATATTTTCTATTGATAATATAAACGATGCAAAAGCGAATGAAATGCGTGGTGGTTCTTATTTTGTCGAGCAAGACACCAAATAGATAAAATATCACTTGGGGATCTTGTCCACCCGTCTCTTTGACCCGGCACCAGAACATGTACTTTGAAAAATGGACACAGTCGTTGAAACAATTAGTTAAGTACATCGCCATCTGAGGGTGTTATATCATCAAACTAAACGTTACTCAAGTCCACCGCGCTGGTTATGGTCACCATGAGTTTTATAGAAGATGAAGATTCATAATCGAAGACTTTCAAACTGACGAGTGGGCTGCATCTGACCTTTTTTTTTTATTTCGCTGCTTGGAATCAAGCATGGATTCTCTGCGAAAGTCCTAAAGGTGTATGCGCTGCTGCGCAGGGAACTATTTGATCAAAGAAAGAGGTTTATGAATTAAATTTACATTCCTTTTAATCGTGGCTTTTCCTGCCTGCTCTCTTTAAAATTCTACTTCGGTTTATTTTGCCCTGGTCTTTTTCTTCATTTTGAATTGTTTCCCTCGACTGCTTTTGTAATACATCTTTTACGTTTTGCTTTTTCTTCTTCTTTGGCCTCTCTAGTCATTCTAGTTGGGACTTTTTCTTCTTCTAGTTGTTTTACTATGTCATCGTATGTTTTATTTCTTTCTCGATCTATTTTTTTTTCTTTCTTTTGGTCGTTTTTACTTGGCACGTAACTGCAGTAGGCACGTCTATTCTGGCATTTCAGAGCGCGTCAAGGAATCCGAGGGGACAAAGATTCCCGAGAGATACACTACGGCCGGCGTCATCGTCATATCAAGGTTTTAACACGCAAAACCCAATCAATTATTATTGTTAAGTGAGGGCAGTGTGAGGTGGTCTCACTTTAAGCTCTGTGCAGGACGATCTCCCATCACGCTTTAAACGCTTTGCGCCAATGCGTTGTTGATATGTCCAGAAGGTTTTATTTTCCATTGGCGCTCAGGTAGGCTTTTCTTTTTCTTTTATTATTTCTTTTTTTTTCCAATTGCCGATGATCCCTGATAGTACTGACGACGGCAATATTAGGATGTCCGGAGCGACATCTTCACTTTGTATTGCACCGCCGTCCCACGAGCGGACCGCTGAAACCTAGTGACTGCGCTTTGCAATTATTGGCGCTCTGTGCAACATGACAACGCCCGTCCTAATTGTAGGGCTGGTTATATGCACATGTCCTGTCAGCGTACAGCCAGTGCATTTTACTTACATTTTCACTGTGTTAAATTCTTTTTATAAGTGCTCTTTTTTTCTCCTTTGTTCCCCTCACGTTCTCCTGCTATGCACTTTTTTATTGAATTTTTCTTTCTTTTCTCGGTTTATGTACATGTTGCAACTATTTAGAGTACGGTTCAGATTACGTGACTAATATTTTAGCTGCTGTCAAATTTAATTGTTCTATTTCCCCCGGTTATCTTAAATATTCTATCTTAGCATTATTTTGAGTGTGGCGCATGCAGTGTCGGGATGAGCGAAAATCTTCCTATAGGCGTCGGCCTGGACCCCATCTGTCTTTGCGGCGCCTTTAGCCTGCGGGAGAGCCAGTAGAATATAACTTCTCTGATCATTACTCTTCCCGATGGCGTGTTGGTAAAATTTCTTTGAGGTTTTCGAGCCATCGGCAAATGCGAAAAGGAGTAAAATAAACACGCTCTTTAAAAAATGTAGCACTATTTGGTAACTTTGACGTAGTAAATGCTTCTCACAACTTTCACGACCTGAGTAGTAACCACAGCTAGTAAAGGAGAACGTAGCAACGTTACTACCAAGCTATTTACAACCTGCAGTCACTGCTTATTGGTAACGGTAGTAACCAAAGTGAGTGACTTTACTATCATACATGCCTGTTATCAGGCTTATTGTTATACGGTTAATATTTGCTGTTTACGTTGCCATATCAAGTCGACCGTATTCGCCTGGTGTGCGACCGATGGCGGCGCTGCGAACGGCGCCTGTATGACGTCAGAGCGGGGATTCGCGCGCTTTCGTCTGCTACTTAGGCCCAGCGCCGTGTTGAAGCCACCGTTGCGATGTCCCCAACGCCAATGAGTTTGCCCATGACCGTGCGCGAGGTTTCACTCACCGCGGCGGTCCCGGCGAATTCGCGGGCGGGGATGCCGGCAGGTACAGGGACCCGCTCCTCACTTTTCACGAGATCGTGACTCATTATCATCTCTCTCGGAGGGTCTTTCCACTTCCTCACCCTAAACTCACTCGTCCGCAGTCTTCGGCCTTCAGGATGCTCCAAACGGGGTCTTTCCCTTCGCGAGGCAGGTTTAGTAACTTCTCGCCCAATGTTGAACCGCATTGTCCGAACTGCGGAGAGGCTTACTGCTCACTAGCTCACATGCTCTGGCAATGTCCTGCGTTACGTGACACAGAGTTCAGCAAAGAAGAGGACTGGGAGGAAGCCCTGAGAAGCGGCGACCTTTCGGTTCAACTTCGGGCTGTCCAGAGAGCCTGCGAGAGGGCGGAGGGCCACGGTCTTCCTGTCCCTGCGTGGGAGCGGCCCGCAACTGCTACAGGATCCCCCTAAAAGGGGACGTCCAACTGCAGTTTCTCAGGACAAAAATAAAGTTCTGTGCCTGCCTGCCTGCCTGCGGTAAATCTCAACAAAAAAGCAGTTCAGTTGGTTATCTCGCGTATGGTGGCTACTGACGCTGTTCGAACAACCGTGGGTCTGCTTTTAACGTTCATTTAGAACTACGGCTCTTTGTTTTTTAGAACTGCGGCCGCTTGTCTCCGCGGCGAGTGCTGCGCAATGGTGAAGTACTGCTCTGTGCCTCAGTGTACTTCGTCCGCTCGTGAAAGAGGCGTTAGCTTTCACAACTATCCTAAGGACCCAAAGTTGAAGAAGAAGTGGATGGCCAAGCTCAGAATGGGGAAGCGCCCTACGCCTTCATCGACCGTGTGCAGCAAACACTTCGCGGACAGTGACTTCTGCTACCCACCGTACGCGCCACTCTTCGGTAAGTTTGTGACCGTTTTAAGCGCCTCGCCATTACTTAAGCCGTTTATTGCACGCAGGCTATAAGCATAGGCGACTTACACCAGGTACGGTGCCGTCCCACAACCTGCCGCGAAGGCCCCTAGACAAGGAGCCGACGACGCGGCCTCCGAATCGCCTCGCGGGTAAGCGCGCCTCGTGAGCTCAGCTGAGCGGCGCAGGATGTATGAGACTACGGCTGCGTCTGGATGGTGTACATACGTATTTTACCTACGAAGCCACGAAGTCACCTACGAAGTCTCTTTTCATTTATAGAAGTAATACAAATGGTGCCGCAATTAAATATTTCATGGTGCCAACATTAAACATTCAAACTAGTCTCAATAGTGAACTTGCCTCTTAATTTAGAAACATTAACACAATGCAAAAGGCGATATGAGCTCGGCACCAACTGCAGACCAGCAGTGAACATAAATTCTATGTTATGTTACACGTTGACATTGCCTCACTCTGCTTTGCACGAGCAGCGAGCATTGGCCACTTCACTGCTGTCGAACACGACAGAGACGTTGTGCGGTGGGTTGGTGAGTCCACTTAATTGTTTGGAGGACGACAGCGGCGACGGTGATGCGACCTCCGTTGACGGCCTCGACCGCGCATTCAACAACGTGGCCTGCGTCGTACACCGCCTCGCCCTCGATGAGACACCGCGACGTTTCGCAAGCTTTATCTACATACTTGTAGATGCTCGAGAACGGCACGCTTACTGTAATATCGAAAGAAACACCCAAACTAATTAGTATCGTACGGCGGAAACAAGATAACGAGCGCGAACACATAGTTTCACTTTCTTGCCAGCAATGCGGTCGGTGGCATCGGCGCACTCGTCGGCCATCCGGGGGATTTCTTGGCCCTGTCGATTGGGCCGCAACTAAAACAAGTTCAAGATTACACTCGAAAACAATCGTTGCAGGCGTTAGTTGACCGTCGCGAGGCTGTTCGTTCGACAAAGTTCTCACCTGAAGCAGACGATATGCGTACAGGAGCAGCGGCTGCTGCAGCGCGGTTGAAATCGGAGTCCCCGCTCTGACGTCACACGCGAGAGGGCGCCACTCTAAGATCTCGAGGCCAATTGCAGAAGGATAAGATCAAATAAAAATGAGCGGTAAGACATTGTCGGGAGACACTGATTCCTGCTGACTAATTACATCGTCTTATACCAATTGACTATCGCTAATTACTTCTCGTGTTATCCCTGTGAATACGCTGCACATAGACATATTTATGTGACAGTTTAGATTGAAACATCTTCCGACCAGAAACGACAGCGCAAACAACCGCACACAGAACATCAAAGCTTGTATGGAGCATACGCGCTAACAGCAACATTAACGCTATTTATGGTCATACTTAAGGAAGCTCACGTTGTGACGATGAGCAGAAGTAGATTCGGATGAGTAATCAATGTTTTCAATCGATATTCTTGTATTTTGCTGTTTCCGTATACCTATGCAACGACGTTGTATGACACTCTTATTCCAACTTAATCAAATCAATTATACTTTGTCTAAATTCTGCGTACGCGCATCACAATTACAGCGTAATACACTTCTGCCAGTGGAGCTAGTAGAATTTACTCTCCCTTTACGTGCGCATGTGAACGTTACTACCCCTGATATTTACGAGCTCTCGCGTAGTTCTAAGGTAGTAAACGACAAAAAAAAGTAGTTATGGTGACAAAGCGGTAGTAAATCGCTCCCGTTACAAGCTTTCACACTTTCATTTATTGACGATCGC
>JABSTT010005180.1:0-19115 GCA_013339685.2 Hyalomma asiaticum
CACATTGGTGTTTGCCAAAGTTTTACACATTTCCGACTGTTTGATTGCATTGTTTTATTTCCACTACTTCACCTTGTCAACATGATCCTTACATTAGATAAAATTTTTTTCTTTCTTCAACTTTATCTTGCATTTCTTGTTTTCTCTTAAACTCAGAAGAGTGGCAAGCAAGTTCCACAGCAGAATCAAAAGGTAGGAAAACAGGAATTCTCTGCTGCACTCTTCGCCTTTTTACTTTAGATATTAATGACCTGGGATCACATATCTGTGCATGGTCGTCGGCTTCAATAAACTTCTTTCCTCTTCTCCGTTCTTCCTGCTTAATTCTTATGCGAGTTTCCTAAACAAACCACCGTGGTTTCTCAACATATAGTACAGCATTCTGCTAATGAGCACAGAGTCACAGGCGCGATTCCCAGTCATGCGATTGCATTTTGATGGAGGGAAAAGGACTAATTTATTTGGATTTAAGCACATATATAGAAGAATCTCAAGTTATTTAAATTCATGGCTGCTTGCTGAGGTTCTCTATAACTAGAGCTGTGCAAGTTACAAAATTTTGGCTGCAAGGTAAATTTATATGCTAATTTTTGAGTGTGATTTGAATAGAATATCTTTTAAATAACATTCTAATGCTTTTAAAATAATTATATGTTACAGTGCAGAGAATTATACCATTAAACATGGGTGAAAAAGGCAAATATTTTACTGTTACTCCAGCTATGTCATTCCTAGAGAAAAGAACATTAGAGTACTAAAGAACAGCCCAACAGAGCATGTGTGTTTTTGCAGGAGTTAAATTCACCGCAGTACACAAGTGTTATCTTTGCTGCAGCACACAAGGTAAACTTTGCTGTAGGACATCAGTGTTAAACAGCAGAGCATAGTGCCTGCATGCATGGGTCACTTGTAAGGGGACATGGTACACTTTGTCCCCTAATTACGCACTTCGAATATTTCAAATATTAGTGTTCTGGTGTGAATTTAATGTAATGCCAAGCACTGTTCGAAAAACATTCAAAATTTCGAATATTTGCATACACCTGCTTCTAAAAATTGCATAGCATTTGTGTAACATTAAAATCTTACCCGTCATCTTCAACCAAAGTACAGGCCTGGTGATGTTCTGCATGCTCGGTGTAGTTTCAGCTGCATTTTGGTCAATGTTCTAGCTGAATTACCTCTGTGGGGAGGTATCGCATGTTTGTTTTGAAAACTATCGCTTTTTTGCTTTTTTTTTTGTCATACTGATCAGTGATGCTTAGCATTGTGCTGCATGTCTTTCGTTAAGTTCTCATAACTTACACACTCACTGCCTGCAGTTGTTAAGGCTCTTCTGTTGCCAATATCATCAGTATGTTGTCATCACCTTTTCATGGCAGAACAATATGTTACCAGCTTTTTAAAATTGGTTTATTACCTGCCTAGTATTTTGGCCAGTTTATTATCGGTGTGTGCTTCGTTTTTGAGAGCATTGTTGTCACTATTGCTGTGCCATTCGTCGAGCACAACAGTGTCATTGTCATCAATATCGTTGTTTGCAGTGTACCACTGAAAACATGGGTACAGTTGAAAGCTTTTTTTCATCTGCAAATACCTTTAATTATTATTGTTATGTCACATTTTAAAGTACTAATGACAAGGTTTGCACATCACTCTTACCATTTTCAGGTGGCTTCCTGCTCATTTAAAGTGGTAATTTGCTTTCTGTGCTTGCAGGCTGCTTTCTGTGCTTGCAGGCTGCTTCCTGTTTTTTAGATTCAAGTAGTTTTTGCATTCAAGATTACTTTGAAATGTTCTCAGAGTTATTTGCCCAACTGTGAGTGCCGTACTAATGTTTGTTTCCTTGTTTTCTGTCGTTGTTTGTGCACGCAGCCTAAGCTACCAGTGCAAGAGTTTACCTACACGTTAAAGGTGAAGGGCCTGCCTTACAACTGCAAGAAGGTGAGCATAGGAGCAGTGCCTGTGGCTCAAAGCAAGGGGTGCTTGAGCTTTCGGGCACATAACTGTGCATTTCAATGCAGAGATCCTTTTTTTATTCATTTCATTCTTTCTTTGATTGCGCAAGAAACAAATCAAGGACTTCTTCAAACCTGCCAAAGTGGCCAGCCTGCGACTACCACCGAAGGTCAAAGGTGAGTGAGTCCTTAAGGTATTGATACCTGGGATCAGTGTCGGTGTAGAATGTCACTTTGCAAAAGCTTACAGGCACACCACTGGGACAGTGTACTGCAGAGTGTGGGTGCCAGTATACCTACTCAGTGGTTGTTTAGGTCCATGCCTTGAAGCTCTCGGATGTGCTATCATCTCTTACTAACATTACGGCTCTTCAGGCTGTGGCTCGTTATATTGGTGCTTGAGGTCATAGGATCAGTTCCCAGTCATGCCGTACGCATTCTGATGCTAATGCTGGAGTGCAGATTCTGGCATGCCACGTCTTCAGTGCACATTAAACAACTTGCGTCACTTATATAGCCTTTGCATTACTTTGGGACATACCTCACTGATCCAACAGTGCTCGTGGGAAGTTCTCACCTTTCCCCGACAAAGCTTTCCTGCAGTCAGTGAAAAGGTACAGCAGTGGGACAGAAAGGCGGGGTAAATTGACATTTCTGTCAGGACCAGTGGCGGCAAAAACACCTCGGGTACCGGCACACTCTTTTTTAAACTTATCGTGTTTCTTGAATGTGATGGTCTCTTTCAGCTTCCTGAACACAGCATGTTGTTGTGTAAGTCATACAAGTTGAGTTGCTAGCCAAGATTCATAGCCTTTGCAAAAGTGATCGTAGCGCAAAAAAAGTGCCGATGTTTAAGGAACTGGTCAGTGCCAATGTGGGTGGTACATTATCCAGTAAAACTTGTGTGCAGTGACAGACAGCAGGAAGGAAAGACGTGTCGTTACCACTTATGTAATGTTCCTTGTAAGTGCAAACAATACTGACTGTTCAATTGCTACTACAAGAATAAATGAACTCTTTCATTTGGTAAATATTTATAAAACCTAGAAATTTCATGTCTATGCTTTAAGTTCAGCAAAAGTACACTAACATGTGCTTGGGAGCATTATTACGTTTTCATTTTTGGAAGAAATACTTTGGAGTTAATGAATCAATACTGTACGCCTGTGCAGAACGTCATCTCATCTGCGTGTGCCACAAAGCTCGACAGTGTTTTCAGGAAGCTGCACTATCATGTATGCACACCCACCACAAAAAAAAAAAATTGCAATCAGTTTAGTAGATTGCAAAGCCTGCTTCACATAGAGCAATTTTCTGAAGTAACATTTAGTGCTACAATAATCACACATGTGAACCTAGCTTTCCCGTATTGCGTGTACGGGGTGGTCGTGTCACCTGAAATTCCCGCATTCACGGGGTCCCTGGTCAGAGAAGTTTGTGATCGTTCTTCACAGCTATTTGGTTTGCTTGCATAAAATGTCATAGGATTTACCTCTACAAAAGCGTTTGTCTAAGCAGACTAATGGGTCATAGCTTCCTTTACTTTTCCTAGGCATTGCCTACTTGGGCTTCAAGAAGGAACAAGACATGAAGCAAGCACTGAACAAGCATCATAGTTTCATGGGTGAGCACCAGGTCTTCTATAAAAGTTGCTTATATGCAGTGTTCATGGAATGTAATGCACAAGGATTAAGTGATGCATACGCTATCATTTCCACTATCTTAAATTTGCGTCACGTTGCGGTAATATTGGCTTTTGCGCTTACGTGAGGGCTTAGTGGTCTTAGTGGCCAGGTGGTCCATAACTACGCAATGGGGTTATGTTTCTATCTTTTGCACACCATCAATTCTCTTTATTGTTGGCATAGGTCGGCGCACTCACTCATGAGTGCACTCACTCGCACTCACTCGCACTCATTTCATAGACGTGCGAGTGCGAGTGAGCGCCAATGAGTGTGAGTGAAGTGAGTGCGAGTGCGAGTGAGTGCAAGTGAGTGTGAGTGGAGGTGAGTGCGAGTGCTTGTGAGTGTGAGTGCAAGTGAGTGCGAGTGCGAGTGAGTGCAAGTGAGTGTGAGTGGAAGTGAGTGTGAGTGGAAGTGAGTGCGAGTGCGAGTGAGTGCCAATGAGTGTGAGTGCAAGTGAGTGCGAGTGAGTGCCAGTGAGTGTGAGTGGAAGTGAGTGCGAGTGCGAGTGAGTGCTTGTGAGCGTGAGTGGAAGTGAGTGCGAGTGCGAGTGAGTGCCAGTGAGTGTGAGTGGAAGTGAGTGCGAGTGCGAGTGAGTGCAAGTGAGTGTGAGTGGAGGTGAGTGCGAGTGCGAATGAGTGCTTGTGAGTGTGAGTGCAAGTGAGTGCGAGTGCGAGTGAGTGCCAGTGAGTGTGAGGGAAGTGAGTGCGAGTGCGAGTGAGCGCCAGTGAGTGTGAGTGGAGGTGAGTGCGAGTGAGCGCCAGTGAGTGTGAGTGGAGGTGAATGCGAGTGCGAGTGAGTGCCAGTGTGTGTGAGTGGAATGAGTGCGAGTGCGAGTGAGTGGAAGTGAGTGTGAGTGCGAGTGAGTGCCAGTGAGTGTGAGTGCCAATGAGTGTGAGGTGTATGTATGTATGTATGTATGTATGTATGTATGTAGTATGTATGTATGTATGTATGTATGTATGTATCCGTGGCGTCTCGTTAATGGATTGTATACGAAAATCGCTATGCCATATGACTGGATGATGAATAAAATGACATAATTATATCAAAATCATGACATGCATGATTTACATGAAACGGTCTTGGTGCTCTCCTGGGCCGTTTCGTTAATGGGATGTATACGAAAATCAGTATGGCACAACATGACTGCATGACGAACATAAATGACAGGTCATAACATGAAAATCATGACACTTATGGCATGAGCGGCTTGATTTACATGCCACGGTCTTGGTACTCTCCTGCCCAGCTAGCATACAAAGGATTTATGACGACTTCGAAACGGATATCCGAGACGTTAACGTTGCAGACGGCACGCGTAAGAAGCCTTAGTCCTGGATGCGTCGTATATCGTCTGATGTCCGGCTCGTTGCACATGCGTCTTCAAAAAGCTGGTCTTTTCGGCGGCTTCGAGGAGACTCCAATAATCCCATTTTCCGGGATTTCTGAATCGGTTCAAAGACTTGCACGTGCGTCATCAAAAAGCTGTTCCTGAAATGTTAGCCGTAATCTGAAAAAGAAGCAGGAATCGTGCTCGGGAACTGGGCGCGCCCACCAATATTTTGGTCTGGTTGCCACCCTCAGAATATATAAATGATAATCTGACCTCAGAGCTAACGCCTTAGGGGTTCAAATGACGCCAAGGCATTTTTTGCACCCCTAAGGCATTAACTCTGTGGTTCTGAAGGCGTCAACGGGATAATAATTTTGGGGGGCACCCACGATCCACGGACGTCGTCCCTGCCTTATGGTAGTAGCTGCGACCCGCTATGTTACCAGCTCCACCATAAGGTTTAAGGTGCTGCAGAGTGGGGGTTAGTGCCAGCCCACCTGAATACTTTCGTCCTAGGAAGAAGTGCTGATGTCGCACTTGCTTGGAACGTTTTTTTTCTGGTGGGTCAAAGCACTAGCATTGAGTGCAACAGAGCAATAGTGCAGTAAGGTAGGCACACAGTTGTCTGCGAAGGCTTCATCAGTCTTAGCATATAGGTCACAATTAGTTGTCATGCATACAAAAATCAATATAGCTTGTACTTTGTATAGTATGAAGCAAATCTACCAAAAACAGTAGTGACATATCTTTCTACAGTTAAAGGGGTCGTGAAAAGATTTGGAGATGCCGGTTTGTAATTTTCACTGCTTCAATACGCATTCGACAAGCCGATTCCGAAATATTTCGGCGAAATATTCAGTGCACATTTAACAACGCCCGTTTTAAATCTCAGCTTTCTTGCGCTCCCGAAACGACTATGCGACACTACCGGCCGGCCTGGTACTATTTGGTGACGTTGAGTTAAGATATTTTTAAGTTCAAAGGCACAGTGAACTTGCGTTTGCTCTAAAGGAATCGATTTACTTGAAAGCTAGAAAGGAAGAAAATACTTGGAATACCGTGCGGTGCCACCATTCGGAAGAAAAGCGGCAGCACGGTTTGTTTTCCCATGGCCTCCGAGGGGCACGCCAATCTCGAGGCGTGAAGGCTACTAAGATGACGTCATCTGCAGAGTTGAGGGGAACGCGCGCAGTGAAACCGAAACCTCGTTTCTTTATCGCTCTAAATCAACGCACACGGCAACGGAACAAAGCATATTGTTGTTTGGAGGGCCAGGATCCCGCATACGCACTTAGTACAAAATGTTCAGAAAACGTTCACGACCCCTTTAAGGATAGAAAGTTTCTTGGCAAGCGGCCTAACAAGGAGGCCCCACTGCCAATGATCATGACGTCAACAACATTTTATTCAACATTTCATTGAGAAACTAACTTATGGTAGTTTAAAAAAAAGAAAAATGAGAAAAAAAATAAAAGCACCAATATTCAAAAGGAACTGCAGAAGAAATAATTTAAATATATCTGGAACTTATTAACGACTAGAGGCTTACAGAAAGCGCACTAGTAACAATAATCAAAAGTCAAACGACAATGCATTTCTCAGCATGAGAGCAGCGCATCCTGTTATATGAGCACAGACAGCATAATGGATGACTGTGTGATAGCCGCTTTCAGTCATGTTATGCAGTATCTTCGCCACATAAAATCAATGAGTATGAACAAAGGAACTCAAATATGACCAGGTATCAAAGTGAAAATTTGCCTAGGACATCAGCTGAGTAAAGAGGCAAGCTTGAAGACTACCAAAAGCATCAATCAGTGACAATGAATACTGACCAAAGTGACCTTCAAAGAAAATATCGCATGAAATATTAACATAATCGTTATAATGAACAACATCACAATGCAGTGCATAATCTGCCACAGCGAGCAACGTTACATCGAAGCAACCTCAGTTTCATAATGAAGCTACATACTCGCGTACTTGAAGTCCAATACACTGGAGACAGGTAGAGAGGGTGGCCTGATCTAGTACGCCCCGGCCTTCTACTCTACTTCGGGGACAACGCAACAGGGGAAGAAGAGTGATGAAGCATGAGGAGGGATAAGAGGAGTGATCCGTATATACATAATAAGACATGACTGCTTGCGCAAGGGGACATGGACGCCAGTATTATATTTCATTACGCTTGATACGAACTAGCCCAACTTATGGCGGCTGATCACTTCTGCAAAACAATGTGCTGTGACGCGGAAAATGTCGACCCGGCTCTCTTGACATAAACACTGGCAATAGTCAACCCCAGCACGGGTAACTGGGACCTCGCCTCTACTTGAAACGTGACAGGGGCCGCCATTAGTCGGACGAATATGCTGTGCAGGGAAATGCACTCGAAGATTATGATAAAGGTCTAATAGTCGCATAATGAAAAGAAGCCACTTTAGTTGCATCTAAGTTTAATAGTCGCTTTTCATAATCCGCAACTTTGCGCAGTGGTACCGAACGTCTAGCATCCAGTTCGTTTCTATTGAAAAAATGACCTTGAAGCATTTGGTAATTCGGTATGGTCCCCTATTTCGGGTGAAATACAGCTTTCATCTATAGCTTGTACTCCCATATCAGCCAGCCTAGTGGCGCCGTCTGCTGCTGTGGCACGAATGGGGGACAGTCGCGAAATACTATGTGTTCTATTCTCTGATATATTAGACAGCGCTCACAGTTCGAGATGTACGCGCGACTGAAGAGGTGCGCGTAGTGCCGAGTTAGGTCGGCGACCAGGTGAAACCTACGCAGTGTACTGGCACCGCTGCCGTTTATTCTACCCAGGAGGAAAAACTCGTGTCACTCTATTTGCCGCAGATGCCTGCATAGGTCGGCGCACTCACTCATGAGTGCACTCACTCGCACTCACTCGCACTCATTTCTTAGACGTGAGTGCGAGTGCGAGTGAGTGCCAATGAGTGTGAGTGGAAGTGAGTGCGAGTGCGAGTGAGTGCAAGTGAGTGTGAGTGGAAGTGATGCGAGTGCGAGTGAGTGCCAGTGAGTGTGAGTGGAAGGAGTGCGAGTGCGAGTGAGTGCCAATGAGTGTGAGTGGAAGTGAGTGCGAGTGCGAGTGAGTGCAAGTGAGTGTGAGTGGAGGTGAGTGCGAGTGCGAGTGAGTGCCAATGAGTGTGAGTGGAAGTGAGTGCGAGTGCGAGTGAGTGTGAGTGGAGGTGATGCGAGTGCGAGTGAGTCCAATGAGTGTGAGTGGAAGTGAGTGCGAGGTGCGAGTGAGTGCCAATGAGTGTGAGTGGAAGTGAGTGCGAGTGCGAGTGAGTGAAGTGAGTGTGAGTGGAGGTGAGTGCGAGTGCGAGTGAGTGCTTGTGAGTGTGAGTGCGAGTGAGTGCCAGGAGTGTGAGTGGGAGGTGAGTGCGAGTGCGAGTGAGTTGCATGAGGTGTGGTGGAGGTGAGTGCGAGTGCGAGTGAGTGCCAGTGAGTGTGAGTGGAGTGTGAGTGCGAGTGCGAGTGAGTGCGGATGCTGGAAAATTTGGGTGAGTGAGTGTGAGTGAGTGTTCCCCTACACTGCCGACCTATGATTGTTGGGGACATGCCTTGTGCCCTTTACTAGTACAATGTGCAGGATAATTCAAATAGTCCTTATAAATCACCTCTATTGATCTCACACTCTTTGTGAGTTCTCTGTTGCACAGGGACCTATCCATCCGAAAACATAATCATACTATTGTAGTTTGGCGATAATTGAAACATTTGCTGCTGAATAATCACACTTTCAGGGAACATATCACCAGGCAAAAAAGCAGTGTAACTCTAAGATGATTTTTCGTGTGCGGGATCATGACCATCGGAACTTTCTGCAGAAAATCGTACTTAACAGCAGCGTATCATGATAGCATGTGAGTTTCTGTAGCCACATTTTATATCTGGACTTGGTTCCAACCATAGCTAAAATTGCAGATGTTGCAACTACTCTCTCACAGTGCAGTATCTCACAATGCAGCTCACAGTGTGAGCAAGACAAGATAGCTGAACTTGCTACACCATGCCCACCTTCTAATTGTTGCTGTGTTCTGTTTGATTCCAGCTGGACACAGGCTAAATGTCACAATGTATGCAAAGATGGCCCCTGAAAAAAAATGGCGGCAGGTAAGTATGTTTATACAGAATATCGCTCCATGACAACATGAAAGAGATCCTAAATGGAAAATTAATCTCAGTTGTTAAATTAGATTCTAGCAGTGTAAAAAAAAAAGCCCATGTTATTGTGAAAAGAGGCACTGTACGACAGAAAAGATGCGTGTACAAAATATCTTGTACTGGTTACCCCTTGGTAGTTGCTCCTCCAGCTCACCACGACCTTATGAATTTGGACATTGCATAATTTGACTTCATAGTTAATTTCTTTTTACCAATAAAAGATAGGCTGCATTGCATTCTAATGGTCCAGAACCAAAGGGGAAACTTTGTCAATAGCATCTATGCAATTCTAATGGAGTCTATCTGAAACAAGATTTGTGACATCAAACTGACATCTCAGCTCTAGTTTCATCTCAGCGAGAAATTTTTAAAAAGGCAGTTTATTTTCTGGCATTCAGAAGATTGCTCCAGAAGTACTCGAAATACGGTTTCAGAAAATAACTTTATGTATCTGCTAGAGCTGTGTGAATAGTAAAATTTTGACTGGGAAGTGGATTTCAATGTTTATGCTTGAGTGTGAATCACATATTTTTCAAATAATGTTTGGACATTTTTAAACAATAACATGCCAAATGCAGTGCTAACAATGGGCTGAAAACTTATTGCATGACTAGTGTACTCCCACAGTAGTGCCATCCCCAGAACAAAAGCAATTCCTAAAGAACATCCCAACAGAGAACTGAGCTAACTTCACTGCTGTACACAAGTGTTAACCTTGCTACACTACGCACGTGTTAGCTTTGCCGCAGTTCACGAATTCTAATTTCGCCGCAATATGCTCGTGTTAGCTTCGCCTGAGTGCAAGGGTGTTAGCGTTGCCTCATTATTATCCTAGCCATAGTGCACTAATGCTAGCTTTGCCGAAGTATGCAAGTGCTAGCTTCGCCGCAGTTCACGAATGCTAACTCCACTGCAATACGCTTGTGTTTGCATCGCCTCAGTGCAAGGGTGTTAGCTTTGGTGCAGTATATGGCTGTTAGCTTGACCACAGTGTTAGCTTAGCCTTAGCTTCACCACAGTGTTAGCTGGGCCACAGTACACTAGTGCTAGCTTTGCCGCAGTTCATGAATGCTAACTTCACCACAATATGCTCACGTTAGCGTCTCCTCGGTGCAAGGGTGTTAGCTTCAGTGCAGTATATGGGTGTTAGCATCACCGCAGTGTTAGTTTAGCCATAGTACGCTAATGCTAGCTTCACTGTAGTACACGAGTGATAATTTTGCCAAGTACACAAGTGTTAGCTTCGGTGCAGCACACGGGTGTTAGCTTCGCCGTATTACACTAATGCTAGCTTCACCGCATTACACGAGTGTTGTATGGCAAGTGTACTACTTGCGGGGATGGGCCACTATGTCACAAGACATAGCATGTTTTCTCCCTTTATTACCAACTTTGACTAGTTCAAATAGTAGAAGTTAAGTGCAAGCTAAATTGAATAGCAAATGCTGTTCAAAAATTATTTGTGATTTCGAATATTCGCGCATCCCAGTGACCACATCAGTTTATTCTTCCTCTTTACTGTTTATTTAAGGATGTGTGCAGAGTGGTAGCTTGGACATCTGGTTCACATGCCACAAATATTGCAGTGTTATTAAGCCATGGATCTCATTTTTACAATGGTCATTTTCACTAGTGTTTTAGTTTTCAAGTTAATTCACGGTGTCTTTTTCTCTTTTTAACTGATACAGGGCTGCATATCTTGTAAAACTAATTTGCAGATCTGTCAGTATTTATATGTCATGGCCTGAAGCTTACTTCAAGATTGCTTTTTCTCATTCTGTTCTTAATTATATATAATTATTCTTCCTTTTTATCTGCACACAATTTCATGGCCAACCATTTGTCTGATAACTGTGTCACTATCTTTTCTTTGTGTGCTGTAAAATATTCACCTCTTTGTTTCACCAGCTTTTATAAACCAGTATATTTGTCCATATGCTTCGTTATAGTTCTTTTTTGTTCCCCCTGTTTGCAGTTTGAAGACTTGGGTAACCCACAGGAGACACTGGCAGATGTGAGTGAGGACACAGCTACATTTATTTTGTCACTTTATTGCATGGTTTATAACCCTTTGCACTTCTGAGTGCATGACCACTATAATGCTTATGCCACGCTTGCAAGACATGAAGGTTTCTTTGTTAATGATTGATGCTTACTTCAGCGCACACAAAAGAGTTACGGACGCGGAGAAGAATACAAACAGTGCCTGTTTATATTCTTCGCTACATCCGTATCTCTGTTGTGTGCGCTGAAGTAAGCATCAGTCATGAATTCAAACTAAGTCACCCAGCTTTCAATCTTTTTAGTATTAGTGTTTAGTAATTAAATAAGAACGTACCCTATTCCTTTCAAAGTGGCGCTGTCCTTTCAGAAACAGTTATTGGTAGCTTAGAAAGTAAGAGATCGCATGTAGCTTGGTTCCTTGATTGCCACACGGCAAAGTCCTGAAATGGTTGTATGAGCTATATTTAAATCTAATTGTGATAACAGCGGTCTTGTTATTAGACCTGACAGTTGAAATAGACCCTTTTGAAAATTTCCAGGTGTTCTTTCCTGTACTTTGCCTTTGCCTAACTAATGGAAATGCCTGTCCTTTTGAAATGTATGCAGGGCTGTAACTGCACATGCTAGGGCATCTATTTTGTCTGAAAAAAAGAATATAAAGAAAATAAAATGTGTGACAGATATGTAAGCTTGACCATATTTAGGTACAGTCAAACCCACTTGTAATGATCCCATATATAACTAGCTGTCTATCGGTTATAAGGACCATATTCTAGTGCACTTGCGATTTTCCACTACTGCTCGTGGAAACTTTGTCCAGACATAGCGAACACTTTTCTAAGCATCCTACTTTTACAGTGAACGCTTGAGACGCAAACACGATAAAAATATGGCACGTACGAAGTGAAAAAAGGTCTAAACAAGGCCTTCAAAGCACAAGAGTGCGTGGCTCGCCTCGATCGCACACCAGTAAAGTCATGTTACCTTGAAAAAAATTTTGATAATGCAAAGTTGACTTAACAAAATATCAAGGCTGTCTTCAAGGTCTATTTTACCGTTTCGCCCGTCACACCTTATCCCAGTCAACATCCGTCTGTACACTGCATTAATCACGTCGCAGGGCCCGCGAACACGTCACATAGCTATGTACAGCGCACAAAGAACCTTTTCTTTGGATATTAGTCTGATGATGAAAGCTGTGCATCACCATTTGTACTTAGTTCAGAACAGATGTGGTGCACACAGTCTGCATGTGAGCACGAAACGATCCCACGCAAACTCGCTTCAAGGATGATCCACCACCATTTTGTGGTGGCGATATTCTCGTAGTTCTGTTATAGTTCCTCATTTAACGGATCAGATGGGAGGCTGTTGTCTGTGCGCGTGAACGTGGTTTCACTTTCGTACTTCACATTCCGTTTCTGGCTTGTTTCGTTGGAAAAAAAAGTGCACTTTGGATGCAAGTAAGCACAGATAATTCTACCAAGACTAGCCGCCTGCATGTTGGAGCGCAAGCAAGAATCCACTTTGTTCTCACTGCCGCTCATGCAATCTAAATTGGCAAGAGCGTGCTGCGTAAAGGGTCGGTGGTTATGTAAGCTGCTACTCAGAGATTGTGGCTCGTCGACAATTCAATTGTGCAGTTGCTGATATGGAATTGTGATAACGGGGAACCTTTCGTATGCCCAGCTCTCTAGTTGAAGCGACACAGCCCAGTGCCTCAATCTGTCACGGCTGATGCGTAGAAGAAAAAGAAAAAAAAGAACAGGGAAAGAAACAAGCTATTATGGTGTTAAGTGGACAGATGGTGTTTTCAGAGCATGTGGACATTTTCGTTCTTCTTCTTTTCTTGCAGCAACTATGCACTTTGCAGGTGGATGAAGCTGCCTATGACTAGGCAGTTTAGTCCACTCGTAAGCACGCAGCAGCCATCGATCCCTTCACAAAACAAAGGGCCTAACTTCTCACCAGAGGGTATTTAGTGCTTTGTAATAAAGCCGGGCAAAGAAAAACGACTTGGTCTCTAATTTTCACGCGTTTTGGGGGGCAAGTCCATATGCAACAAACTACTGATGTAACGACCACTTTTCGTGGCACTTTTGAGTTCATCATAAGCAGGTTTCACTGAATTAGGAACACCACCTCCCACGTATTTTGATCAAATGTATGCGTACAAAAAGGAGGCATCATGCTTAAAATGTTCTCTTGCTTATTCCAGACTGGGCGCATTTTCATTCGAAACTTGTCCTACATGATTACAGAAGAAGAGCTGGAGGCACTCTTCAGAAAGTATGGTACGACCTAGTGTTTGTTTTATTGTTTGTATTTTTTATTGATCACCTTATTCAGTGCTAGTTGGAACTTTATAAACTAAAGAAATTAAAATTAAATCTTGGCAAATAACAGAGACTTCCTTGACAAGAACATTTAATTTCTGTTCTCTTTATGTTTATCTTGCATCTTTTGTTTACAAATGTGCACACATGTATGTACATGTCAATAATCATGCATGTGTATACACATAAGCAAATGTGCCTAGCTGTACACTTATAGAAGTACATAGCACTACGCGTGCACTGCGTTTTTTGTGCAACTATTACTCTTACACTGGCTTGGACACTGACTGTGCAGTCGAGTCCACTTATAATGGTATTGTTTATGAGAAAATATGAGATATAACAATTAACAACGATGCCACCGTCCACTTTTATATGCTTTCTATGAGAAAATAAACAGCTTATTATGAGGCTCCAGTGCCGCGATATCAGATATAGCGATTGAATCCAGCTACAGCGTACACTGGAAATTGCTCTCCACGCTGACAGCATGTGATGCAACGCGCCTCCGTCGCATCCCATCCACCCCTTCAGAAAACGAGTTGACTGTGCCACTTACGAGGAGGAGGTTTTTTTTCCCAAACTTTATTCCTGGAGCCGCTGCTATGGCCTCGTTCGCGTGCCCTGTTGCACCAACATGCACCAATGTTGGCTTGCACTGCTCGCTTGCTTACTTGCCTGTTGTGTGCGCCGTGCTTTGACTGTATTTCTCGACAACTTCCCTTGTTTTATGTTTTGCCACGGACGGCACATTGGGACGTCATGGCCGATCCACATTCTTTGCAAGAAAATTACACTAGAAGTGAAGAAGAGCCTTTTCAAGCATCACAGTAACGGCCAAAAAGTGTCCGCCCTTGTGGTCCAGTACAGACTGTCACAATGGACTGTCTCAGCAATCATTCGCCCCCCACCAAGCCGACTGAGAGGGGGTTCAGTGGCATGGGACAGTGGGAACCGCAAGAGAGTTTGACAGGGCGTCCACAGGGGAGTTGAAGGCACCTTGTTCAAATCCCTGTTTTGTCTTCCTTTTTTCTCAACCTGCTTATAACAATGACCAGCTATAACGATGGGATTTCCTTGGCACTTAGATATCGTTATAAGTGGACTGCACTGTGCACATATTTAACTGAGCATTTGACATCCTGGCTATTGTTGCAGAGCCCAAGTGCCAATGTTTTGGTCTGCATGCATTTTAAGACGTGTGTTACGTGTCGTGCAGGCAATTGTGAAGTCAATGTAAACATAAAGGTCAGCAGTTGGTGTTATGCCACAGCCTTCTCCTCTATCCCCACCATCTTGCAGGCCCCCTGGAAGAAGTGCACTTGTCTATTGACCGGGTGACACGCAAGCCTAAGGGATTCGCCTTTGTGAGCTTTCTGTTTCCCGAACACGCAATCCGGGCCTTTACTGAACTGGATGGCCAGATGCTTCAGGTGAGAAATGGGTGGGACTGTTTTTCAGGGAGGGGGAACTTATTCTGGTGCCATATTTCCTGGCAACAGGATGTCAACAGTGCAGGCAACAGTGGGCATCCTTGTTTCCTGTTAATGTTGGCCACTTATTGTAGAGAAGCCACGAATTGTCGTGATGCCTCAGTTGCGGTGTGGTAGTTGATTGCCACTGCTGAATCAGGGGTGGAGTAGCTACACTCAGCAGAATGAGATGTGCTACGTCCAACTGTTATTTCCCCTACTGGCCTGCACTTAAAAACTGCAAAACTGCATAAAAACGCAACCACACTCCTCTAAACAAAAATTTTTTTTTTGCTGAGACCAAGTATCTGTTCCAGGCATGTCTTTTAGGGAACAGTCGCAGCTATGTTGCTCACATTGCCATGGAGATGGTTAATAATCATAGAATGTTGTGCACTTGTATGCTGTTCACTTAATTGATTAGTTCTCAGTTTGCATCAAGTACTTTATAATGCTGTGGTGGTTCGTGGGCCCAGGACTCAGACACAGACAGCTAAGTCAAGGACATGGAAAACATTTATCCACAGCACGAGGAGACAACTACACGCAATTCCAATGGCCAAACAAAACAACACGAACAACGCACTCTGAACCCTATGTTGACGCGAGTAACCGGCTTGTTCTGCCTGACGCGACGTCAGAAGTCCGTCGGCACCACTCATGGTAACGCGGTTTTTGGAGGCGGCGCACGATGACAACCGGAGGCCACATTGGGTCGTGTCTGGGCACGAGCAGATCCTGAGCTGCTCACTCACAAGAGCACGTCAGGATGCGTTGCGCCCTGACGTAGCACCAAGGCCACGCCCTCAGCAAGCAGTGGTGCCAGACGACAATATACACGGCACCGTGGCCACGTTCTCAGCAGGTGGTTGTGCCGGACTCGAACCTGCTTGGCACCGTGACCACAAGTCGGTAGATAGTTGGTCCCGGCCACACCACAGCTCCAGCTGCTCACCCTGGGCTGCTCGCATGTCCACCACGGAACAGCCCGCAAGGCCCGGTCCAGGACACCCATTCGCCACAGGGGAACGCACAGTACGTCCCGGCTTGTCTGATCGCACCAGCTCGGTGCGTCTGTTCTCCTGAGTCGACGTGCCGCTCCCAGTCGCTGGCAACGCTTGATCCGCCGTCAGCATTCTCCAGGCCACGCGCTTCACGTTCCACGCGCTCTTCGTCGTCTTTGCGTCTCCTTTTGTGCGCCGAAAAGAGACGTTCACTACAAATGCCTGCATGTTTTTGTAGACTTTTATTTATGGTAATATTATACTGGAAACAGACAGTAAATTGAGTGCATGCGGTGAACAAATCAATATGTTCAATAAAATGTAGAAATTATAAGGAAATATAAATGAAAATGGATGGAGAGTCTACTTCAGTGCCACTCACGGGCACAGCCGTGAGTGGCAGTGGCTAGTGGTTCATGTTTGCCTAAGCGTTTGCATGTGTGCACAGCATTGTCTGTTGGAGTGTTGACTATGGCTAGCATTCCCACCTTGCTTATACACACCCGAGAAACTGAAGAAAGTGTGGGCACTGTAGTTGGTAAAGCTACACATGCACATTGCGGAAGTGGTAAATTTCGCTTATGCCATGCCTTTTTCAGGTTCATGTCCGTTCTCTGCAACTGGTGGTATGGTTGTGACTAAGCAAAAATCTGGTTCCTCTAGCCCCTTTACATTCTTTTGCTCTTCTAAATGGTTGTCACGGTAACCGCATTGCTTGCCCGCAGGGTCGTCTTCTCCATCTTCTGCCAGCCAAAGCAAAGAAGTCTGAGGAAGAGGAAGGTAAAAGCACAGGTAAGCCAAGTAGCACAAACTGGCCGTACTAGTAGCTCAGGCTGCCCTGTAATCTCTTTCTTTCTGTGGGCAGACACGCCATTGGTGAACTTGTGCATGCTTGTTTTAAGGTGAAAACCTCACATGCCTCATGCAGAAGTGCCCTTGAAGAAACAGTGGCAGAAAAATATGGATGATGGATGGATGAAGAACTTTATTTAGAAGTCCGGCAATGATAGATCGGGGTGCGCTTGAACCTCGGCCAAGGAATCGGCCGCGAGCCCTTGGGCTCGCGGCCAATTTTAGGCCGGGGTTTAAGCCCACCCTGATCTCCCTGTAGCTGAGCTCATGAATTTTTTTATCTCCGGGGAAAAATTCCTCCTTCCTTTTTTTGAGGGAGTGAATATTTCCGACTGCATGCATTTATTTATTGTGGTTTACACAGAAATTGTATTGGTGCACCACCACCGCCACAACTGAACTTTTCTGCATTCGGTCTGCGTTTTCCGCTTAAGTGCAATTTCAATGCCCAAAACGCTATAGTTGGACGCAAATACCGTGAAAGATGGTATGGGATGCTTCTTAAGGGGACAGTCACGGCGGATAATCTTCGCCATTGGGTTAGGCCTAGCGCCAGCACACATTACAGCATCCATGGTTTCAAGATTGATGCTGCCATGATGTCAGTCGGTGCGTCTCAGAAAAACACCAAATTCCTCAAAAAATTATCAAACAGTAGTCAGAAGTCCTGCTGCTATATACGGTCCCATGTGAAAACGACACACTCAAGGCTTTTGCATTAGGCTTAGTGCACCCGACCACTTTCATGAGCAAAAATTCAGATGCACACGACCAGCCACAAGAACTGCGAGCAACAAAATGTGACTGTGCTTAGAGGGTCCTAATAATTCTGATAGCTTTTTGTACAGCGTACTCTTCATTTTGACAAATTGTACTGTAACTGCATTGACATTATCAAGAATACAAGCTTCTTAAGCTTTTGAATCCATTTTTCATGGAAGATTTTTGGAAGTGCCAGCTTTTATGTGCAGCCATTTATAGACTTGGGTTTCTTCTGTACTAACGAAACTTTGCGTAGGTGTGCTCCGAGACATGTAGAATGCAAATGCCTGCTTGAAATCGCAGTGTCTCCCATAAGTAGTTGCCACCATAGTGCTGAAGCCTTACAGTACAGGGCAGTGCACTGCTGAAAAGTTCAGACGAGGTCTTCATTCGGTATGAAGCAGAAAGACCTTGACAGAATTCACAGTGGCCAGGCTCTCCTGACAAAAGGGAGATACTAACCGACAAGTGGTGCTAGGGAACCTTCAAAAGCTAAATAAGCAAACCTACAAGAAACACCCCTGCTTTGCTAAATCATGTCACTGGTCTTAACTAAAAGAATCCTGTGTCTACATTTCTGGTGCCCTCAGAATTTTCTTGCTTTATTTCTTTCTTTTTTTTTTAATTTTGAGAGGTTACTTGTCCCCGTAATTTTGAAGTACTACTAATTTCCCTGGGTTGCTACAAATTCAATTTTTAGGCTCTTAAAGGTTAGCTGAGCAGTTTCGAAAAAGATCTAGTTAGAGGCAGCGTCTTGTTCTTCTGAAACCACTGAGCAAGAAAGTAGACATGAAATTAAACAGCTTGATGAAAAATGCGTTATTAGCGAGAAATGCCGAGCACGCACTCTGCCTCTTTTTCGCAGCGTGCGGCAACCTTGTGATTGGCAGAACACGCGTCGACGTCATTGTCGGTACCAACTGCGGCACTGGCAGCCCACAAGCAGGCCTGCATGAGCAAAGTTCAGACGGTGTGACCGCCCCGTCACGGTGGTCTAGTGGCTATGGTACTCAGCTGCTGATCCAAGGTGTATTCTGAATAAAATCCCGAGGCCAAGAGAAGGAGGGGGGGGGGGGGCACGTGCTATATATGTTCCCCTACTCTTTTCCCATATACGGGCATTAAAACTGCACCTCTTGGTGCCTACATCTCGTATGTGCAAGAGCAACATGTGCGATGACGGCGACGTGTGAGCGTTGACGTCGAGCCTTCACCATGCAAGCAATTTTTTAGGAAAGAGAAAAGGTAACACGACTTTAACAATGGTTGTCATCTTCACAGCATGTCCGCCACGTGGCTGCGCGCCTGCGCCGGCGCAGCCCCCCGTATCGGACTACCGTACTTTCCGTCTTTTTACGACGACCTTTACAACGCATTTCTTTCTTCTTCCTTTCTTTCTTTCTTTCTTTCTTTCTTTCTTTTCTTTCGCTTCTTCTTTCTTTCTTTCTTTCTTTTCTTTCTTCTTTCTTTCATTGCCTTTCGAGCTACGGAAATGCAGAAGCTGCTATGCGGTTC
>JABSTT010005181.1:0-18134 GCA_013339685.2 Hyalomma asiaticum
ATCCCGAGGCCAAGAGAAGGAGGGGGGGGGGGGGGGCACGTGCTATATATGTTCCCCTACTCATTTTCCCATATACGGGCATTAAAACTGCACCTCTTGGGTGCCTACATCTCGTATGTGCAAGAGCAACATGTGCGATGACGGCGACGTGTGAGCGTTGACGTCGAGCCTTCACCATGCAAGCAATTTTTTAGGAAAGAGAAAAGGTAACACGACTTTAAACAATGGTTGTCATCTTCACAGCATGTCCGCCACGTGGCTGCGCGCCTGCGCCGGCGCAGGCCCCCCGTATCGGACTACCGTACTTTCCGTCTTTTTACGACGACCTTTACAACGCATTTCTTTCTTTCTTTCTTTCTTTCTTTCTTTCTTTCTTTCTTTCTTCTTTCTTTCTTTCTTTCTTTCTTTCTTTCTTTCATTGCCTTTCGAGCTACGGAAATGCAGAAGCTGCTATGCGGTTCGAATGCGCTCTTCGAGCTACACCTTTTCTACACCTTAGAGCACATTGGCCTTAGTATAATCACCACCACGTAGTAATAGTGGGCTGAGGGCAAAATTGGGTCATGAAAGATGTTTGCGCGCGCAGGCGCCGCACATTGGGATTGGCATAACCACTACCATGCATAGTAATAGGCCGAGGGCAAGAGTGCATCGCCTTTTCTCCCTTGCGTAACGCCGCCACCGCCGCCGGCGAAGGGTCGACAAACAAAAAAAACAAAAAAAAAACAGGTCCGCTGTTAGAAAGCACCGCTATATATATACACACACAAACGTCAAAACACGGCACATACTTTGATACCTGTCCACCGCAGAAGTCAACAGCTGCGCAAGAACTGTTCCCACTGTTCCAAAGTTAGTGGCCCTGGAATTATAAATTGCCAGATTGTTTTGAAATGAGAAACAGCGAATGACCTTTTTTCTACTTTCTTTCGCATTGGTACTGAATAAGAAGTCACCTGGGTATCGGGGGTCTTCTAAAATTAGTCGCAAGGGCAGCAGCTGGATACGCTGTAAGCAAAGAACAAATGCGTTAATTCTTCTAAAAAGATACGTAGTTAATTATCTAGTTATCACAAGCAGCATGAAACAGAATTCTCAGTGGTTGAATGCCCTGTTAACCTAGTCTGTTCACAATGTATGATTTTGTGAATAGTGTAAACGCAGCATGCACTTATTAGCTAAAAGAGTTTTAGTTTGTCCGTAAACTTGTCACCATTTGAGGTTTGCCGGGTTATCGAGAAAGTTCACTGCAGCAGTGACATGGCGGAAGATTCACCACAGAAACTCACACACCTGAAAGTGCAGGGGCTTGCGTGTTCTAATTTACTACTTGCGTAAAACTTGGTAGTGCGATAATCGTTGATTGTGTACAGTCGTATTCAGTGTTCCTTCAGCAACTTCAGTGGCGTGACACGAAAATGTTTAACACTGTATTTGGGCAAAATTGGAGTAAATGTCGCAACCAGCTCGGTAATCATCCGACGCAACTCCGGTAGCCCGACAACGCGCAAGGGGCAGGAAGTTTACGGACAAACAGAAAATACATAGATATAACTTTTACGTTAATGTAACTCTTACGTTAATGTAACTCTTACGTTAATGTAACTCTTACGTTAATGTAACTCTTACGTTAATGCCATACTCTTACGTTAATTTAACACCGTAGGACAAAGAGTTCGAGAAGTGATTAAAGCACCGCTAACACCTACAATAGCTGGAATCGATATGTTTAACCATGCACACAGATGTTCACAATGCGTAACTACGGAAAGCCTTGCGGTGCTTGGCGAAAATGTATACTCTCTGCAAAGATTTATTTTGAAGTGACATCAGTTTGTCATTTTTCCCATGGTTCAATGGCCTTTCAGCGCACGAACCAACACAAGGACAGCGTCAAATACGAACATCTTTACACGTAACGCTTGCCTTCGTCGTATATTACGCTGCTCTTGCGTTGGTCCCATGTGCTGAAGAAAGTGAAAAAAAAATATACTCTTTATAGAAATCAAAACATATTGCTGTTTTACACGGCTATAAGCCATGTTAAAAACAAGAAAGAAAGTAACACGGAGTATTTTATATGCCCAAAATCTTCCTTATAATATCGGGAAACATATTCTGGTGAATGCCTGATTTCTATGTCTTCCTAATCGGCAATTATACCATGCACCGTGGGGAATAGGAAGGTCTTTAGTGTATAAGTTCAAGGTTCAATGCACGCTCCTGAGACAACTTTTGTATCAAAAGATAACGATATGCATCACTGTAATGACTCATACCAGCAGTATTTGTAGCTTCGTCATAATATGAGTGTGACCTCAGCACGATACCCTCGTGTCTGAAAAATAAATAAATAAATAAATGCAGTCCGGAAGAACAACCACACATATATTTTTCAACGTTGAAACTATTTCATTCTGAAGCAATCATGAAGCAACGCGGAAAAGGCACAGACGTTTTCACTGAGGAGTAGAAGCCCATGAAGACGCGTTATACAAATTCTACATTGTACATTAAATTTATACAAATATTCATGAACACTGCTGGTTGTGTGAAAAGTGAATAGTTTGTTTAGCGACTGTCGTTCAATATCAACACGCTATTGCCAAATTTATGGCGTATTATCTATGGTACCAAAAAAATTACCATCACTTCTATACCATATGCATATGGTGGTTCGGTGGTTATAGTGCTACATTAATAAGCACGACGCCGAACGTTCGATTCCGACCCTCGGAAGCCCGATTCTGATAGACGTGGATGCGATGTTTTGGGGCACGTTAACTGATGGCGATGTAGTCAAAGGTAAACTGAAGCTGTACATATTCAGCGTCTTGCTGCCACCTATTATTCTTAGGGACATATTTCGTCACAACCCTTATTTCTTCAATTAAATTTCGCTTCGATAGTATGCTGAGCCGCAGCCTATAGGAGCAAACATCTCGGATCTCATGTAAAACGAACACTCTCTCACAACAAATCAGCGTTCAAAGTATCGGTTTCTTTTCAACCACGCAATAGTACTCACTTTTTGTCGACATATAATGACGAGTTAAGCATAAGAAGCTTTTGATAGTGGTTATTCTCTCGAAGATTGTGGAAATGCTTGACGAACGATTCATTGGGTAGAATGGTAGGAACCTGCACGGACAAGGACACAGTGCAATAAACGCCCTATAGAATTCCCTAGTTTCTAATTTTCCCATGCAAAACATTTCATAACCAAGCGGAGCGATGTTAATGTTCACGTTTTAAAATAAAACTTTGTAAGGTTTATCTTTTTTTTTTCTGCCATACTCTGTAGAACACCGGGCTCTGTAAGCTTCAGTCCCGTGATTTTTTTGTGTACGGCTCAACGAAAACGTTTTATACTAGCCGTCATCTTGTTCAGTCATATGATTTGCCTATATGTGTTTTCATACGTATTACAGCACAGTAAACTCCGTTGCAATGAACGCTTCTAGCGTAAAGTGACCGCTCTATAACGGAGGAATGCTTGCGTCCAGGCCTCACTGTGAGCGTGAAGGTGGGCAAACTTTACAGTGACGTAAGCGATTCAATGGAGATTGTGCAAGGTGCCGAGAACCTTTGATAATGCCGTTTGACTGTATCAGACTAATGCAGAACATATGATTCGGGCATTCACAGACTAGAGCTCTAAAGCAACGAGCATACCTGTGGGCGCGTGTTTTCCTTATCATTTTTACTTTTTTTTTTTACAACACAGCGTTGTCAGCGTTGTCAACACAGCGCGCTCATATTTACCAGTGCCACATCTTACCTGCTAAGTCAGCTGTGGTAGCTTAACAGGTAAGGTGAGCAGTGTTAGGGTGGCATGGGTCCAGCAGGGAAGACGAGGTGACGTAAAGTCCACAAACAACACAGGTTTAATACAACAGTGCAGGCGGGCGGGGCGCTCAAAAGTACAGTGAACAACGTGTGCACGGCAACGTACTGGAGCAGTCCCTACTGCTGGCTGCACCACTGCACCACTTCACGGCGGCGCATCCTGTCTCCTTTCCTACACCTTTCTTGAAGCGTACCCGAACGCCTTCACGATCGATGCCTGCAAGCGTGCACATGTCCGAGTTTTGCAGACACGCCGGCGCACTGCAGGTTTGTCGGCGGCAGAGATGGGGTAGTTTTCCGACGGAGGAAAGAATGGTTCAAGCGTGCCGCACATACACTGCACACAGCACAGCCACCGAGCCATCGGCCTGCACACGCTGCCTTGGTGACTGTGCTCAACGGACGACCTCCGCTTCGGAGCTCATGTTGCGTGCAGTTGCGCTGTTTCAAAGTAACAGCAGCGATTATAGTGCTCGGCTGCTGAACCGAAAGACGTTGGGTCGATTCCACCAGCGGCGGTTACATTTCGTTGGAGGGCAAAAGCTAGAGGCCCGTGCTGCACTTTGAGATGTGAGTGCGCGGGTTAAAGATTAAGTCCACGCAGTCGAAATCTGTGGAGTCCTCCATTACGGCGTGTCTCATAATCATATGGTTGTTTTGGATCGCAAGACCTTGAAATTAATTGGCAGTAGCTACAGTCCGTGTTTTTCAGGACTCTCACGATGTACATACATACATACATACATACATACATACATACATACATACATACATACATACATACATACATACATACATACATACATACATACATACATACATACATACATACATACATACATACTATATAATGCAAAAATATTCGGAAATTCTTAAATATGATGCTTCTAAGAATAATTTATTGAGAAACAAATATTCTGCGGTGGACATCCATAAATTTGACAGTCCCCCTAATTGTCTATTAAATAACTAAATCGCTTATTTCAATAAGTTAGTTGCACGACTGTATATGGTGCAGACGACAAATTGTAACACCGGTGGGTTTTAAGGCATATGCATTATGAATAAAATGGAGCGGGTGGTGGAGTTCGAGATATGCGCCATGACACTTTCCTTAAAATGCAATGTTGTTTCAGTTACTTTTCAAGGTAATACGTGGCCAATGAAGCACAAATTAGCTGGAATTTCCGTGCATCTCTTCGCGAACTTTAGGCATGGATTTATCAAAACATCTGGTGTCTCACTCGTCATTTGTTCAAATTTGACAGTCCTAGCGAACTCAATGGCTACAAATCGCGAATTTGGCTGAGTACTCTCCAGTAAATATTTCGGAAGGTAGTTAGCTAATCGAAGTGAATTAACTGTTGATTATGGTGTTTTTAACATTTATAGACCTCCGTGGAACCCGGCCGATGACTCTTGAGGCAATTTTCCTTTCTTTTTCTCAGAAACCCTCCTTTTCTTTAGAATTTTCGAAAGTGTCACGTCGAACAACCCCTTATGTACGACACTCCATCGCAGCTATAGGACGATATACAGATAGATCCGAATGTAAAAAATAATAGCGAAAAGTTCGCACTACTTACAAACATGTAGAGCGTATCGATGATACCATCGTCCATTAGCCAGTCAGGGTATCCAAGCACAAGAGTAATGTTATTCAGCTGCAAGCAAATAACAATCGTGCTACAGTCCTGTGTTCAATATAGTCGTCTGTTACGTAAGAGGATGTCAAATATGTCATACACACTAGGCCAAGAACGTGTTTTACTACAGTATATTTCTTCTACATCTGGCCCTTCTTTTCTGTCTACATGTGCATCGTTCGCTTCCAAGAAGGATTACTTGGTATCCCTCATCATCCATTCTACGTGCCGAGCCAGACTGATTACCTTCTGCCTTCGACAAGGCCTTGTGCCACCAGAAGTTCAAGCCCTTTTTGGATGTGTCGCACCTTCACCTGGTCATTCAAGGCGTGTTAGTTTGCGCTTGTCCCTGTACCCTACTTTGTGATTGTCTTTCTTCGCGCAACCTTTTTGTTTCAAATATGTCATACACACTAGGCCAAGAACGTGTTTTACTTCAAGAGGAAGGTTTATTTCGACGCCCTGTCTGGTGTAGCAAACTCAATACAAGCATTTTGCGAACTGCATAACTTAAATGCACGAAGACCAATAATGCTGCCATGCTACTTCTGAGTCGATATGAACAGAATTTGTTGCATTAAGTAAACAAAGCTGAATAATATCGAATACAGAAGCATAATCATAGTGCTAGGCGCCATAGGGGTCTTTCGTACTAAAAATGTCTGAAATAAGGCAATTTCAATGTGAAAATGCGATAGAACTGTTACATATTCGTAATTATGCTCAAGAACAGGTGTGTTAGGTCTGTAAGTTGTATGTGCATGCTATAGCATGTGAATGAGGAAAGCGTATTATATTATATTACAGCAGTGAAGCTGCCGTAACGTTAGTGAGAATTAATAAGTGTAGTTGAAAGCAATGCACCATACATCAACTTTTCCCGGATGTCACAAAATCTTTAGCTCACAGAGTTTTAGTGTAATCTTCTAGTGGTGAGGTTTAAAGCTGCATAAATTGTGCTCTAGTTTTACTGCGACTGCATCTATAAGGTTTGCATTGTGTGAATGCGGACTGACAGTTGGGTGCACGGTGATCTTCCTCGTCATCGACAACGTACAAAAGGGGTTCTTCTCGCCTTCAGAATATATTGTCATACCTCTGAAGCTTCTTGCTTGGCAGAGCACGAAAAAGAAAATGTTTTCTTTACGACTTCTCCAATATTCAAAACCATGCGAATGGAAGAATGGAGCCTTCGTAAGACAAGGGAGCTTCCACAGAGCTATGGCTGTTTCTTTATGATTTTTATCTCGGCAAGAACTGCACTGACAAAACTTTTTTTTGCACAGAATTTCAGGAGCAGCAAGTCCATAGTGCACTTGTGCTCACGTTGATGAAGACGTACGGCTTCATTTTTTTAAATAATTATCACAATATGACGAACCAAGGCAGTTCTCAAGTACGCCTTCATTATTGTTAACTGAACAGGAGCCACCATTCCTTCAAGTCTCTACGTTTGCCAATGCATGAATTGTCCCATTTAATGCATGTATTTGTGCTTCAGCTTCAAATAGGTGCTTGTGTGCGCCTCTTCCTGTTTCTGTTGTCGGGATAATAAGTCTCTGTACGTAGCAGTGCAAGAATGTGTCGCAGCAACAAGGCTACAAGTCTATCCTAGCTAATCTAAGGTCTTTAGAACACCACTGGCTTTGAATCCTGGATCACACTATGACCATATGTTAACTAATTACTCTGGGTTCTTACCCGTCCAAGTAGTTCAACTTTCGTATGGTTCGTCATCCATCCGTTATTTTCAATAATGTACTGAAATGTTGTATTCACATAATGCATAATCTTCATTACCTGTCAAAAAAAGGACGTTATTAGGCTCGCGCTTGCGCAAGTGGAACATTTCCGCCGTTCGCATACTTACTTCTTGCTTCGATCCCTTGTCGAACTTATATTTGCTGTAAAAGTGCGCAGATGCGCTGTACATAACACTATGCTCGAGTAACTGAAGAATGCAACGCATCTTACTGTCCTTCCTTTCCTCAATTACAGGCGAAATTGATGTCTTGTTTTTGTACTGCAAGTAATATTTGTGAAGAGTTGTTCCCTCTGCTTTAGCCATGCCTCGGATTAAAACCCACGCTATATAATTCATAAATGCGATTCTGAAACAGAAAAGCAAACAAGAAATATATGTTGGTCGTATTAAATTTTCTTACCTCTATCAGAAATGAATGGCTGAACGCGCTCGAAATAATGTTTCTATAGTGCCGGCGCTTTGTCATTATTGTTAGCCGCTATAGTTACCGCTATGCAACGATATGATCAAGCAGCATTAAGGAAATACCAGGCCTGCGTGAAACACGCATCATAATCAGAGCGTATATGAGCCGGAGAAGTGCACAGCGCCTTGAGCATGTGTATAATGCAGGTGTTGAGCGTTTTACAGTGACCGATATTGTAGGCTCATATGACCTGGGCATGTCTGGAATCGTATTCGCCTGCAGCAACCCATCATAATAACTTTACTGAGCTAGGCGATAGGCAAGACAGCTTTAGATTCTTGGTAGCCGCTGTTTGGAGAGCCAAAGAGTTTTTGCATGAGCTGGCTTTGGATCGTGAGACTGAGAGTATGGCTTAGCGCCCACTGCCTTAGTACGTGTTGCGTTCGCATACGGCGACTGGAAAGGCAAGATTGGATGAATAACAATTAAAGGCTTATACATCAAATGCTTAGTGGAGGGACATGTAGGTAATGCAATCGAGGACGTTCACTTACTGTGGTTTGCGGGGGATATTTGCTTGCCGTTCTCGTCAATACACTCCACTTTTTTGTACGGCAAGAACTTTCGTCCTGCAAGCTTTCATATATTAAAAGCTGATTTATCGTTGTCTTTTTATATCTGTACTTATCTTTTTAGAACGTAATCAGTTTGTCGGAAATTGGACCAATGGACAAGAGCCCTATGTCGTTTTGCGCAGTGTTTGCAGCAAGTTTCTTGGAATCCCCGCCAAATGTTAATGATAGCGTGCCTGAACCAAGGACCCGATACCGTTCGAGTCTCGCCCACGCGCAGTAACGTCGGCTCTTTTCCTTGAAGTTTAGACGCGTTATGGGGCTTCGGAACGTTAGAATATTTAGTACTTTTATGTTGTCATGACTTACAGAAACCAACCACTTGGTACAGATCGTAAATAAGTCTCTTAGATCATCAGCTGTGGTGGTGGCTGTCCAACATCAGTTGTATTACTGTTTACTACTTAATATTTGCTGGAGTGGTGACGCTTGTCCGACACCTTTCCTGTACACAACTTTCACAGCAGGAAATTTAGGTGGAAACATTTACAGTGGAGCTATATATGGCGCATCTGTTTGATTAGATATAAAAGATCGGGTTAGATATGGAAGTTAGATATAAGATGTTAGATATAAAAGATCGGGTGCTGCAGTATTACTCCAGCTTCCACTCACGGCGACTGTAATAGTATCTACTTTGTTTTCTCAAACGTAACCATTGTTTCACCATATGTAATTTTTATATGGCCTTCATATTTAGCAGAAAGCGCGAGAGGTCTCAGACAAAGATATCTTTTTTTTTATTGATGTAAAAATAAATTAAGGAGTTGTTGTCGCCATTTTTGGTGACGGCTACCCCTTTTCGCTTAGATAATAAAAATAAATAAAAAAGAAAATATAATAATAAACTAGTCCCAAAGGAGTCCGCTCGCATCTCACACACATCAACACTGTAAGAACGGTCCAGTCAGTAATTGTCCCCGATTTCCGTCTCTTCGAAGAAGCGTTGAAGGGCTTTTAAGGCCTTGTGGTGTATCTTTGGTGGCCATGGTCCTAATATTTTCTGAAGCGAAAAAGTGCGCGCAGGATCTAACAAACGTAGCTCATGTTCGAGTCGCTGTCTCTGCGTAGTGTATTTGGGACAATCGATCAACAGGTGATGAATATCTTCGTCGTCGCGGCCGCATGCACATGTTGAAGATGAAGCACGTTGAATTTTGAATAAAAAAATGTTTTGTGTAGGCAGTGCCAAGCCGGAGACGATGAATGAGGGTGTCGATGCATCGCGGGAGCTGATGGTCTAGTTGATACTCCAGATTAGGGTCGCCTGCATACAAAATGGATTCTTTTGTTTTCTCTGTGAACCAATTGAGCAAGCACGATTCCCGTTTTTGTCCTCGTAAGATGCGGCGTATATCGGATTGAGATATGGGGATGAGGCGAATTTCTGAGGAATCATGAGCAGCTTTCGCCAACGCATCAGCCAGTTCATTTCCTTTAATTACGCAATGACCTGGGACCCATTGGAAGACAATATGATGTTGTTGTTCCATAGCTTGTGCAAGTTCTTTCAGAATAGCGTATATGACAGGTATATCTATATCTTTTGGAGTAGCACTTTCAATACATTTGAGAGCATACTTACCTCATATTGGGTTCCTTTATATAATTAACCGTATTTCTGTAATAACTTTCGTATTGAAATTTAACTTCTGTATCTTCATTTATTGTGAAGTTTATAAGGCTGAAATCTTTTTCCAATATTTTATCCATGGGAATCTATAGAAGAAGAGACAGATCGCCCGCAAGTGTTATTTGAGCTCTCTGTCATCATACCATACTTGTCCCTTTAGTACATCCAATGAACTAAAATTAAACATATTCCAAGCGGCCAGATGCTCTGAATAAAAAAAAAAAACGATAGTTGCGATAACCAAAAGAAGTGACACCATTTGCTAAGCCACTTTATAAAAGCAAAGTCGATATGCGTGGCTGTGTGGTTCTCAGTTTGAGTGTTGATTTAAAATGTTAAATTTTTAGCCAGGACAGTGAACTAATTCGTGTGTAATCATTTCCAGAACTTACACCGTAAATACATGTACTTAATGTTAAAATAACGCAATAACTCAAATTGCTGACCGTCTTCATATTGAGGAGACTGTATCTCTCTCAAAGAAAACGTCAAAGAAATATTGTTAGAACCACAGGAGACCATGCTGTTTATTATTTCTTACTGGATGTAATGGGTATTACCTGACGATACACAATCACTCCTGCAAAATGTGGAGATGTTACAAGGAGTTAACTCACGCTATCACCTAAAATTTTGATGATGTCTCCTATGGTTTTCTCTGTAGTTGCCATGGTAGCTTGAGAGGAAAACTGTAAGAGAAACAAAGCAAAAATTAAGGGCTGGTGGTGAGCTTGTATACATGCGACTTGCCACGTCCTTGTATATGCCTACGAGGTTTCATATTTCCCTGCTTAAGCAATATTGCATGAAATACGGTGTCCTTGATCAGCGACCCTTATCTCAATACCTTTGTACCATTTTCTCAGTAGTCAGCATTGTAGCGATGTGTGTATATATTGCGCGTTATTAGTCTAGCGCGTTAAAATATTAACAGCCACTGTATTTTGGAAAGCATCCAGAGTCTGCTGCACATACAATAGCCAAGCACGCATTCTATGCCATACGATTATCTTATAGCTACTACATACTACACTCATGCAAATCATTCGTGATTATTACACATATATTGGCTATCATTACAGATTGTTTAGAAAGTACTAATCTCGAATCCGATCGATGATGCTCAGCATAGTTTCCGTCGTGGGTGTAGCACAATCATCCAGCGAGCAAAAGCACCGCCCTCAAGGGGGGGGGGGGGGGGGGGGGAGGGGGGGGAAGGCAACATTCATTGGTTTTCCCAAAGCAGTTGACACAAAATTTTACACACACGATAACTCTACAGAAGTTTAGCATCACACTATACCGCCCGAACCTCACTAGAACGAGGAAGAAACTGTTTTAGGCTGCAGGCGAACCCTGCTTTGCAAAATAGGTTGCGAGATATGCTCCAGGTTCCACCCCCACCGTTAATTGCAGCTACTACACGCTTTGAACTTGAAGGACAAGGGCAAGCTGCCATTCATTATATGAGAATATCTGCCAAATGCAGTCAACCCTATTCTTGTTTTATTAACAGCGGCGCTGTTTATGCCGAGCGTCTGTCTGTAATCTGTGAACACAAAGCTATCATCGTCAGGAAATAAGTGCGCGTGCACTTCTATAAAATGCGCGGCGTTTGCGCTGATAGGGGCAAAGCTCCTTAGGGCCAAGCTTGCGGCGGCGTGACCGTGTCGAGTGTGGGCCGATCCTAGAGGCAGCGCAGTTAGACTGTATGCGTGGGCCGATCCCGGAGGCAATGCACCCAGAAGTGTCGAATGCTGTCGTGAGAGAGAGCGAACGGCGCGCGTTGACTATGGAAATGCTCTTTCTGCGAAGAACGCTTTACCAGCTCGCAAGCAACGAGAACGCGCCCTCACCCGCGAGAGACAACGCTGATGCAGGTAGCTCTGCTAGCGAGTTTCTTGTTTGGAAAAACCAACGGCTCGCGCTGCAGAATCGTTCACCGGCCACTCCTTATATATATATATATATATATATATATATATATATATAGGCACTGGATCTTGACCTGCAATGTAGTGCCGGTGGGAGATTTCTCTTGTGCGCAGTTGAACCATAACGATTCGCAGCGTGCGCGTTAACTAAAAGTAATCCGGAACTCGGCACGATCTACGACGTGGGAGCGCAGGAACCTCATAAGGACCAGGAGTATAAATGACAACGCGTGCGTAAATTTACACACGCGTTGTCCCTCATTTACATGCATGAGTGGGCAATGTCACGGGTGATTTACAATAACACCGAACATTCCCCAGTGATTCGCCCACTCGTCATGGTTCACTTCGTGGAGATGCGTGATTTTTTCTTCTTTTGTGCTCATGACCTCATTCCACTGCTACCTAAAGTTGGAGGCGTTTCATAGCACAGCATAGCCGTGTGTAGTATAGCAAATGGGTGCGAAAGGGAAGTAAGGGTCAGGAGGAGGAGGGCAGAAGCTCAAGCATAGCGTAGTCATGTACAGTGTAGTATAGAAAGGGGTGGGAAAGGGAGTGAGTGTGAGCAGGATGGAAAGGAAGAGGGCAGTGGCTAAAGCTTAGCGTAGCCTTGTACAGTGCAGTGTAGCAAAGTGGTGGAAAAGGGAAGTAATGATGAAAAGAAGGGGAAAGAGTGAAGTATATGTAGACATGTGAAGTATAGTAGAACAAGAAGCGGGCAAAGGAGGTGAGGGTGAGGAGGAGGTAAAGGGGGAGGGGACGAGGGTATAGCATAGCATTGCCTAATTGTGCAATATAGTGTAGCAAGGAGTAGAGAACGAGGCGGAGAACGGCACCAGCTACGCTGTGTCATCAGTCTTCGCACCACTAGTGCGTAGCTGCCTGAATTTCTTGTATATCTGGCTCCGAAAACTTTCGCTGTTACAATTATTGTCTAGCATAAATACGCTGCTTCTGCTGCGTGCGTTTTCCCCCGTATGCTTACTGGTATATAGAATTAGGAGTTGTCTTTGCAATAACCGTTACATACATCATTCCCACTAAATTCCTCTTTCTGTTTGTGCTGCACGTGACCGACCGAGGGTACAACTTAGAAGAGCCATGTGTCACATGGTTCGAAATTTCGGCATATTGTCACCGCACAATTCGCCGAACGCGCTCACGAGAAAAAAAAAATAAACAGAGAATTAAGACGGCGAAGGTTCGCCTCAGCTCGCGTGTTGATCCTTCATTATCACTTGCAGATGCAAATACTACATATAGCATGCCCTTAGGCTGTTTCCTTCCTCGTCACAGTTAGAGCCCAATACTGATAGTATTAATAAGCAACGTTATTTCGCTCAGAAATATGCTGCTTACCAAAAACAGCTTTCTCGAACACACTGCTCTATAAAAGATTGGCAGTCATCTAAGGCTTTAACATATTATACCCGTTCGACGTCTGTAAAGCGGATCCGACTCGGGGTGCACTTCCAAACTCGTACTTTCTCATACTCGTACTTTCAAGTATCGTTTTCACAGGGGGTTCCCTGTTCAATACAATTAGCAACCATCTTAGGTTCTGGAAAAACCTAATCGCAGCGCTTCTCGCACACGCCTTTATTTATTGTTTCTCAGTGCTGCAGCAACATGATATACTTTTGTGAATTCTTTCAAGTATAATGTGTTTCGACGTCGGCGATCATACCAACGCTCGTAATTGCGTGGCTTGATCACGCATTTGTGATTAATTGGAAGCTGTTTTATGTGTCGTGACAGCTTGTGGCTCCTTTCCACTTTTAATAAGTTTCAACGATTCGAACTCCACTTGCAAAGCACGCACCACATGAAGCATTCCCTACACTCTTACAACCTATAGCCGTCAAATGCTGATGTACTTGCCGCCACAGGCTCTTATATCCTCCGGTAATGTGCTAAGCTCAGTAATTTCAATAGCCTACAATAAAAAATGAAGTTATGATTTACAAGTCCAAGTTTCTGCCGCACCATTCTTAGTCCTGTCATCGAGATGGGTATTGATTTCTGCCTGATGCATAACTAGGTGCACAACTATAGGAGTGGACAACACGAAAGCTGTTCGATGTTTCCTGTTGTCCACTCTTCTCTTGTGTACGTGTTTTTCACGCCTTTTCTTTCCATAATGAGTAAGGCTTGTACGTACGCGACACTCTATTTCCATGAAGACACTGTAAATGGCCCGCAGGGCCAGAAACGGCAAGCAGCCTTATGATACACGTATGCTGCCGCACGAAGCGGAAAAAAATTGTTTATGCGTTATCGTGTGCTGCACATTAGGCCTAGAATATGGTGCTCGCCGCAAAAGCTGTGAAAAAAAGATGCTTTCGAGCAAGCGCACGGATTACCCATGTACAATGGGTAGAGCCAGAAAGCCAACATAGAGCTGTAACCACTCCGTAACATTCCTGATTTCTGTGTGTAATGCCTTTACTAGAAGTGCGTTTTGGTTTCATTTGTTACTCTATGTAACAACTTAATATTATTTTAGTTTAAATGAAATAGGCCGAACTGCAGTTAGGTAAACACGGTAAGCTGCATGCCAGTGAATAAATGGGCACCCAAACATAATTACGCCGAATATGCACTTCTCTATTTGACTGTTGTTCTTTATTCAGCTGGGCTGTTATTTTTTCAACGAATTGTGGAAGTACACCAGTCGTGCAAGAAAGTTGTCTTTTTTTTTTGGTCACATATTGCAGTATTTTTTTTTCTTGATTACACTTCGAGGTGCAGGAAAAATATTCGGAAAATTCATACTCGAACTTTAATATTCAAATCCGCTATGCATCCAACATTTAGCTATTCGCAGAACCCTAAATAATCAACCCATGTTAAGTATCCTGTGTTCGGCTTTCACTGCGACACCTATATATGAAGATAATATAATTTGCAGATTTTGTTTTTATTATGTCTACCCAGGGTGTCGACTTATTTATCAAGGTGAGGCTATCTAAAATTTCTGAAGGCTTCTTTATTCAAGTATTCGGCCGCAACAGCCAAAAATAAGTCGCAAGCAGCTGCGCTTGTGTTACATGCAACGATGCAATATCGTTCAATCGAGAAGGCGGTGAATTTGTAATCGCATTGGCAACAACTCTGTGCTGGAGTAATTAAATAACACATAAGTTATAAATAGTATAATTCGCACCATGTGTGGGAGATATTTTATTTAAAATACTATACCGACATCTCTTTTCTTTCCCGCTAAGCAAATGTTCGCATGTCTGCCACTTACATTGTAAAGTTGCTTCTCAAATGCGATGATGTTGTTGGCTGTTTCCGAGATTTTTCCTTGTTCGAAAGTCTTATTTAGCAGCTTTATTACTTGCGCAATGAATTCCTCGTAAGCTTGTTCCGCTTGCTTGTCGTAATCATCGTAGGCGCCGTAGTCCTCTGTCGTAACGCTGGTTTCATCATCCCGAGCGGAAAGTGAACGGGACAATATATAGTCGATGTCTCCCAAGGCGTCCACAAAAAACTCTCTAGGCTTGGTCATCTATAAAAATGATCCCGGGAAAACTGTTAAGTGTGCGAAAGTGGAACATACTCGTAGGCATTAAATGTATTATCTTCTTACCGTTATGGCTGGTGTTGAATTTTCTATGGATACGGAATACTCGAAAATAGGACGTGGGCCAATTTTTTTTAGTATATCTTTGTAGTCAGTGTCCTTGAGGGCGTTGTTCTGCTCCAACATTGGCCAACCAGCGAAGCCGTACATAGCCAGGACACTGCTAACTGCTTCTCTTAGCTTTTCTTCTCCTCCTAGGTTGTATATCGCCCCACCCAGAAAAAAAAAAAAAGAAAAAGAGAACAATAAGCAACTAAGTCTTCAGAGATGTCGCCGAAGCTTACCAGTCTTATTTATATTTTAGAGTGCTGGACATTGAACTTGATTACTTACAATTAATTAATTAATTCATTCATTCATTCATTCATTCATTCATTCATTCATTCATTCAATTTCTACGTCGTAGCCGGAAACAGGAACATGCTATCAGATCAAAATTTGTAGAATATTGCCACCAGCTGCTCGACAACGCCAGAAGACGCGCACCGCTTTCTGCGGGCGAAAACATCCACAGCGCATGTGGCAAGCAAAACGCGCAATACAACGCCGGGCCGCACGTGCTACCACACCTCGTGCTTGAAACTGGCGGCTCCTGGGTGATTGTGGAACGCCAGCACGAGCGGGGAGAGCAGAGGAGAAGAGATCGAAGAATCTGCGGAGCAGAGAACCAGAGACCATCTTTGCTCAGTCTCGAACACTTTTAGTTGACCGGCACAAGTTCGCCGTAAATAAATAGTTTTCATACCGACCGGCGTTTTATTTGTTGGTGACATTTCTGGTGGAGGTGCGGGGTATCGATCCCAGAACGACGGAATGGATACCAAGAGAGGGTAAGCGCAGCCGTGGGCGGCAGAGGGTAAGATGGGGGGACGAAATTGAGAAGTTCGCGGGCGCCAAATGGAATCAGCTCGCGCAGGACAGGCAAGGATGGTGAGGGTTGGGAGAGGCCTTCGTCCTGCAGTGGGCATAAGATGGGATGATGATGATGATGATGATGATGATGATGATGATGATGATGATGATGATGAAGAAGACGAAGAAGAAGAAGAAGAAGAAGAAGAAGAAGAAGAAGAAGAAGAAGAAGAAGAAGAAGAAGAAGAAGAAGAAGAAGAAGAAGAAGAAGAAAGACTTTAACACGGTACAATAAAACTAAAGTCATATAGTGAATTCCACTGGCGGACCTGGAGCGGTGTGCCGAATCCACGACGGAGCAACAAACTCCGTCGCAGAGCAATCCGATCCCCATCGGCCAGCGAAAACTAAACTCGCTCCGGCAGGGATTACAGCGGAAGTTGTCGCATGCATCCGGTTGCCCTTGTTGGCAGCCTTGCGTTGGACTACGTTAGACCTTGCACAAAAGTATGGTACCTCTTTCTCCGAGTACGCATGTACTACTTCTTCGACGTAGCCGAGCATTTTGGGGCGTTTGCCCGGGGACTCTGGAAACAGCTCCTTAAATAACGTTTCGTACAGCACGTACGACTCTTTTCACTTCTGCTGCTGCTGCTGCTGCTTTCCGACGTAGAACTCTTACTGTTTCTCAGAGCGAGGAGCAGTCCCCTGTAGGGTCGAACGATGCCATTCCAAAATATGTAAACAAACGCTCATGGTTATCAGACAGCGCCTAAAAAAAACGCTGAAAAAAAATCGCCGTGCTCGGCTGATCCGGAAATGACGACACCGTATAGCTGGAGTTCCGGCAGAATCCAGCTCTACGAGACGGATCAACGTGGAGCGCTCCGTCACTGAGCAAGTTGCCCCAAATCGCCCAGTGGAACATGCGAACTTGCTCGGGATCCGCCAGTGGAATTCAAATTCTCGGCCGCGGAGCAAAAAAACTTGCTACAGATCCGCCAGTGGAATTCACTATTAAACGCATGCACAATGCCTGATGAAATATAAATTCAAGGGCACAGTAACACAGTGCATAATGATCACGATTCAGATGCCGGGAAGCGCGGAAGCTTCGCTAAATATAAATGCCATTCATAGCTAAACCAGGAAAATGGGTATCGATATTTTAAATTATTCTTAGGGGTGCGGCGAAACGGTACGGCGCCGTGTCGGTGCTTCTCAAGGTAAGCACCACTGAACATAAGAATACATTCGCCAACAGAAGCCAGGTAAACCATGTGTACACCCCGACGGGGATCAGTTGCTATGTAATGTGCTTCCGCTGGAAGCGTGACTGGAAGCACTGAAGCCGTGATTTCCCACAGGATTCTTCGTCTCTGGGTTTTATTATTTCTATTGTTCTTTTTTCTTTCAAATTTGGGGAATAAAAATCGGGTGCCATTTTCCAAGGTGATATTTGGGGGGTTTTCAGGTTTCATTTACAAATTTAAATTGACAAATGAAAGGCGTACAGCGTCCACAGTGCTAAGCACAGCTTTTGAAATGGACTAAAGCTGAAGTTCAAAAGGATGTAAATCCATTGTTTCGAGGTCGTGTAGCTGGACCACGTGTGCGCCCCAAACTCCGTCAAGCATAGAAAGTAGCTTGGTGGGAGGCATTTGAGTTCGGGGAGAAATAGAGTTTCACATGAGCTTGCTAAAACACGTTCGGGACGAAATAGTCCGGTTCGACCCGCAAACGAACAGCCTTACTTATTCTGAGTACACGGAATGAGTCAAAAAAGTAAAAATTACCAATCACTAGAAATTAAAATCGATGTTCACGT
>JABSTT010005182.1:0-17951 GCA_013339685.2 Hyalomma asiaticum
GCCAGTCATGCTTCGCAATGCAGTCATCAAAAAGCTTTAGATCAACAATACAAATTTTTTTGTTCTATTTTGATTTCGGGGTTCTGAACAATTAACGAGGCGACAGCAGACAAAGTAATGATCAGCGACCTTGGTTTAAACAACAGCTGCACGTGTTACAAGATTAGAATAACAGACATTAATGTGGTCAATGCAAAATTTCACCAATTTTCCAGAAAAAAATTCTTCGCGTGTTGTGAGGTGTACGGTGCCTTTCAAGCCCCATCTTGATAGGAGGTCGAGATAGTCAGCAACCCTAGGCAGAGCAGGACGAAGGGTATCAATACTGATGTCGCCCAACACAACCACATTCTCGTCAATTACAGTGCGGAATTTGACAAATCCCTTGAGTTACATTATAAGCAGTCTGCACTGTACATGCTTTTGTAATATTTGTGATAAGCCACTTGTAAAAGACTGCCTTGTAAAAGACTGTCCTTGTTTCGAAGTGCCTCCTTCGACAAAAGGACAGCTCATTGGAGATAAGCAAGGCAAAGTGATCCAGAGCAGCTGAATGTTCATTGTTATATGCTTTAGCGTAGTGCAGTCATTAACCTTTGGGGACACATGTTGTCTGTATGCTCAGGTGACAATCTGAAAATATTTTTGTTTTATTTGCAGGTCCACAGCGCCACAACCAAACCATTGCATATCTCGAAGCCCGATCTAGGCGAGAATATGCAATTCAGAGCCGGCGCTTGGACCTTGAAGAAAAGCGACTGCAGCAGCAGATCAAAGAACACGAAGACAATGTCAGGCTCCGAGAAATGGAGCTCAGAGATCGGCAGCTGGAGCGTGAGGCCATAGCCGAGGAACGGCGCCTCATGGCCTCTGAACGGGAGGCAGCTAGGCAGCTGCAAACATTTAATAGATTCTTTAACAGTAGCAATAGATAAAATAAACTACAACTGCAAATTCATCCTAGGCCTCCATTACTGCTTCCAAGATGGGTTTCTCAGAACAAAGGCCCTGCATTTTTATTGAGGTTTCAAACAGCAACACAACATTCATATAACAAACTGCCATGTGTTCCAATGCTCATGGTAGACGGCTAGCAGACAGCCACATGGGCAGCGGCATCGTCAAGTCCTACTCCAGTTCTCACATACATGGCAAAACAGACAGCTTTGCAAAGACAGCATCGAAAGACAAAAAAGATGCAAGCACACACTCGCTACTTAACCCAGCTTCCACTAACACTGAAGACGCACTTCAACCTTGGCAAAGGCATTTGAGCAAGCAAAGAATACCCAGAGCGAACGGCAAGCTTTACAGTTTATCTAGTAGAATATAAGGGCTACTCAGTGTGTGTGGAACAGCACCTTGAACCGAAAAAGAAATCTGAACGAAGCTTGCCTGCGTGCACTCGACAATCTGAGTAAACCATCAAAGCGACGACTGGAAGCAGCATCTGAAGTTTTGTAAGCGGTTCAGAAGCAGCTCGCCTGTAGCTGCAGATCCATTGGGCTTGTAAAAGTGAATGTCGAGCTTGACATATTCAAGGAATCTTCAAAGGCAAACAAAAGCAGCTAGACAAAGGTTGGCTTCTTTGTGAAGAGAAAGACTTCTTCTAGCTAAACATACCAGATGTGTGGTTCACCCATGAAACAAAACTGAGTGGCAGTTGTTTCAGTTACATTTCCAGTGCGAGTGAATGGGGCTGGTACCAGATAGAAGGCATGCAGGCGCCTTCCGTATGAGTATCCAGTTGATACTAACAAAATATTTTTGGTGGCGAAAGTTACAAGTACAATGTGACTCACCATCATTTCTGGTATACACAACTGTTATGTTTTTCTGTGTTTTGTTCTTATTTTATTTATTTTCTTTTGCAAGTTTAAGCATTTAGATGTCTTCAGATACTTTGTAATGCAGTGTTTCTCAAGCGAGCGTAATGTTTCAACTGACATTTATGACATGGCTTTGAATATTGGCCGTCGTGTGAACCTTCTGAGTAAACCATTTCTCGAAACTTTCAATAATTTCCTTCCTGTGGCATAAGTTTGCCAGAAAGTACTGCGGTGAGGTGGAAATAAGAATCAAGAACTTATGCACACTTGCAGAGGTAGAGTTCAGAAAGACCAAGGGTAGCTTGAAGGCGCGTGTGTCAGCAAACACCCCACTAGCGACAATAAGCATGAAGGGACAGTCAAGGACATAATTATAAAATCCATGGAGGAGGACATCACACACATACAACGTTAAGGAGCAGAGTCTATAGGGGAGCTCAAAGAATCCCTTCACATATTTGATATTAAATGCATTCAACTTGAAGCAGGGAGCCGAACATTAAAATTCCGTCTGTTTCAGAAAAGAATAAGGTGCCACAGAACCGAGGTAATATGGCTGGAGAAAGGTCAAAAAGTACTGATCAAAGGAAGCTGCGCAGTGCCGGCAATGCCATTGTCCAAGCCTTAGTAGGCATCTTAGAAAGCTATGGTTTGGACTTATGTCAGTTCATGTCATTACATTCAGGTACTGTTGCACCAAACTGCTCTTGAAAGAAGGGGAATTTCTGTCATGTGAAATGTGAAACGAAAAGTGAAACAAGTGGGAAGTCACCTGGTGCTTGTTTCTTTTGTACATGAACTTCAGTCTTTTATACATGAACTTTCTTTTGTACAGAACTTTTGTACATGAACTTCATTGCCGAGTTACAAGTTCATAGGGACATACATGGAAGTTGGTCTTCAGCATAGATCCTATAGTTGGGAGAACTGAAGGTGATGGCTGTCGTGTTAGCAAGCAGGGAAGCTCGACAATACTTTCATTTCTGGTCACTCAGAGCAACAAGAAGCTACAAAGTCACAAGCTGCACTTATCAAAATTAGAGAATACTATTTTCAAACAAAGGAGGTCTGTAGATTTGATCAGTGAAATGTACCGCCGCAGCAAAAGCTGGCAGCACGTTTGTGAAGCAGCGTAATGTACAGGGTCGTCCACTCTTAGGGTGAACACGGCGCAGCGTGGGTGCCTTCTTTAGAACGCCAGCGCTCGCGATCGGACGGCGCATCGACGCTAATATAGTGCAGGCATAGAGGGGCTTGGATCACCCTGTGCGCCTGCACATTATTAGCTTCGATGTGTGCCCACGTCGCAAGCACTCGCGTTCCAAAAAGGAAGCCACGTTGCGTCGTGTTCACCCTAAGAGTGGACGGCCCTGTACATACTTGTGTCCATATATGTCTGGGCTCAGACATGAAATGTTTGCTTGTAGATGAAGGCTTACAATTGGCATCATCCAGGAATCCTTGCCATTTCTGCCGCACCATTCCTAAGGAAAAATGTATAACTGGGACGAACATAGAAGACTTCAACAAACATCCTTCTTCTACACAATCCTGCAAAAATTAGAGATTGCCTTGCTGAACAGCATGGCATGAAAACCATTGCACTGTTCCGCGTTGAACCTCGTCTCGTCACGCCTAACGTTCTGCAATTTTGCATCAGAATGGCAAACCATCTCATCGACAGTTTACCATCCCAAACCTTCGTAGTAAAAGTGACAATTTGGAAAACAGGTCACGTCGAAACAATATCATCCTTCATGGTCTCAGGGAATGAATACCCCGACAAGAATCGTGAGGAACTTTCCGGCAACGTATCCAAGTGGTTCCACGACACCCTTAAGGTTGCCTGTCCATGGTGTCATAGACTTGGCCATAATTTAAGAGGCCGACCACTTCCTGTTATCATGAGGCTCTTGGATTTTCAGGATAAGGTGCTTATGGTGAAAAATAGCTATAAGTTAAAATACACTGGCTTCTGTGTTTCAGAAGATTTTCTCCGCAAGTTCACAATATCCGCAAAAGGGTCTGGGATGCGTCTGCCTCCCAAAGCCTCGACATTATGCTCAGAAGTGCTTCAGTAATTGAGAAATGACATTAAATATAGGACATAATTTTCTCCACCAGTGGAACATTCAGAAACAAGCCCGATGATGTAGTAGGCCCCTGGTACAATTAATCATAAGTCATGAGAAGAACATTTCAGTGCATTACAAGACGGAATGAAATGCATAACATTGTGACGTTGACCTCGAGATATATGCAGCTGGTCCAAAAGGTCTGTTTTTGCAGAGCTGTGCTTCACTGCACAGGCTGTCGGGCAGTGAAGGGCAGGCATGGAAAATGCCACATCACCACTCCGTTCTCAGAGGTAGGCAATCATTGCGCTAACAGCGTGCGGACCACTAAAACGTGATTTTCTTGACACAGAAAAAGCACTGCAAGGTTTCTGGAACTCTATTTTGACAATCAATGTCGATATAAAGGGCCCCTAAACTACCCCCAGACAAAATGACTGCGATCCTGTACCAGTGGGCACACAGAAACAGTACATCGTTTCTGAGAGCTCTCTTATGGACCTTTTCAAGGCATGCACAGTCTGCCACCGTCCATGCAAGGTGGGAGCCACAGTCTCTGGCTCCCTTCTTCGAGTCGACACCTCCTGCTCTTATGGCCACGAGTCCTGCTGGTACAGCCAGCCTCAAATTTCTGGCAGGCCCGTGGGCAGCCTGCTTCTGTCTGCTGCAATATGTTTTTCGGGAGCAAGCCCAGAAAAAGTTGTTAGGCTGCTCAAACAGGCGAATATTCAAGTACCTAGTACGAGGATGTATTACATGTACCAGAGCGCACTGTTCCAGCCTGCTATCCAACATGTTGGTACCAAGTACTATGCTCTCAGTAAAGCATTTTGGCATTTGCACGGCATGACATGAGCGATACACCAGCATGAACACAGATATTGTGTTGCAGTCCACTGCATATAAGAATAGCGATAGTCAAGTAAACAAGGTTAACACACTCAGCAGGATTTTTTCATGCGGCTGGAAGTGCAAGAGAGGTTGAGCTCAACTATAGGCAGTGCTGGCAACTTAGGGCCTATAGGTTCACTTGTGAGCAGAAAATTTTAGGCACACAAACTTTATAATCTGTACACCAATCCTTTGACATTGTCACCGTGAGTGAGAACATAGCCCACGATGCTGTCTGCAGCTGGACACTGTCATAGCTGCTGAGCTTCCGTAGAAGGTACTGATTTGTTGTTGTTTTCTGGGGTTTTACATCCCAAAACCAGCTATGATTATGAGAAACGCCATAGTGGAGGGCTCCGGAAATTTTTGACCACCTGAGGTTCTTTAATGTCACTGACATCGCACAGTACACAGGCATCAACATTTTGCCTCCATAAAAATGCAGCCGCCGCAGCCGAGATAGAAGCTACTGAACTGATAAACGTGATTGACTGTTCGGTGAGTTGGCTCCCAGCACGAAACAAGGAGTATATAGGATGCAGTTCCCCGTCTAGGTGCTCGAACTTGTATTGGCCCATGCACTGGCACTTTTCTTCGGAAAGATCATAGATGAGTGCAGTGAATTACATCGTTTTTGAGAAGCTGAGTGCAATTGCATTCTAGGTGTGGGACACTCAACAAAAGGCCCTCATGCGAAGTCTTGGTGGACAAGCAGCACTGGCTGGTGATGGCCGTTGCGATTCACCTGGTTTCTCTGCCAAGTACATGACGTACAGCTTTATGGACACTTTAACAAACAAGATTGTCCATTTTGTTTAGGTGCAACTTGGAGAGGTGAGTGATTGGTTTCCTTGGTTAGTTTTGACTTTGCCTTGCCATTTTCATTTGTATTTCTAGCATTAGCGCTGTACTGGGTGTGATACTGATGTCGCATAAAATAGTGTCATGACTCATTTCAGAACAGCGAGGTGAAATCGAGCAACTCGATGGAGAAATTTGGCCTCAAGAAAGGGCTTGAAGAGTCAAAGGCCCAGAACGTTGTCATTGCCTCATTGACCACCGACAGGCATGTTGGAATAAAGAAACACATGCAGACTTGTGAGCCATCTATTGCGTACAAGTTTAACATATGGCATGTTGCTAAGGGTAAGGGAAATCGCACGACTGAAAATTTTTGTGCCCTTGTTAAGAAGGCCCAATGAAAGTGTTTTGCGAATATCTGTGGGTCCAAGACGAGTCACATTTATATATATTTGTACGTATAATTGACACAACAGCTTCCTTACCTTCACCAGTACACCACTCATATAGTCGACATGAGGAATGGCCAATTTCATTTATGTCCTTATTTTGTTACTCATTCAGCCCAACTCCAACTGATGGATAATTTATCTGAATGTTTGCCTAGCTTTCCCATGCCTTAAATATACTGGCTGTCATTCTTGGCAATAACTTCAATGTAAAGTTGATGCAATGTAGTATGAAATTTATTTATTTATTTCAAAGTACCTTACAGGCTCAATGAGTAGCATTGGGTAAGGGGAGCATTCTATATATACATACTGACACAAAAATCATGTAGAAAAAAAAAAACAGCTGCACCATTGTAATAAAAAAAACTTAACCCAGACTGGAAAAGTACCAAAAATACAAGTAATTTAATAATAAATAAAACAGCACATCGCTTGAGACAAGGAACAGAACAAAAGGCAAATTCGTCATGCACATAATTAAAGGAAACAAACAACATATGCAGTTTACAAATTGTATGCCTGCAAGGCAATACAAAAATAAAAAATGCAGTTCATGGCAACAAGAAATGGCTCATTGCTCGTGCATAAAAAAAGAGAGATGGAGACCAAGCGCGAGAAAGGGAAGGCAAAATACAATGTACAAATAGCTGCCAGAAATGCGAAAACAACATGACCATGGCAAACGTGAGCCAGGGAACAGGGTAGCGTCTTTTCTGTTTATGCTATTCTACTGTTAATACTACTTTGTGCTCTCCCTACACCAGTGTACACTAAAGCACAAAATGATGTATAATTTTTTAATTATGCTTTTTTTACCCATGCAAATGTCTTAATCATCCAAATAGTAAAAGGCAAAATGGTTGCCGTTTTGTGACACAAAGGTATTTACTCTGATTTTAAATATGCAGCCATCAAGAAAAAGCTCACCGTCACAGCGAAAAAAAATCGGCTTCTGCTGCTATGAAGGATTGGATCCAGCCAGTAATCAATCACCTATACTGGTGCGTCGCTGTTAGCGAAGGTGGTGCAGATCTAGTGGTGGCCATGTGAAAGAGTAAGTGAGAGTTATATTACCAAACCGTTTCTTAAACATTCAAACGGCATCTGACAAATTTACTGGCATTGCTGTAACTTAGGAGATTATCTTGTTTGATAGGTGCTCTTAATTAATTTTGTGGCCCTTTGTGTTCTCGCACTCGCAGCTGTTTATTAAGCATGAAGCTCGCTAAAATACAGTAAAAATACTGGTAATCAGGCCCCTGTTCATAAGTCACATCCTCTTGTTTCGGCAAGCATATGCATTATTTATTGGCACTGAACTCTTGCCGGCTTGGACACATTTTTATTCATGATGGAGTGTGCTGAGCGCGCAACGCGACAGATGTGCACTGTAAAACCTGCACTGTCGGTGTTTTGAAAGCTGCAATTGGTGTTTAAACCAATTTCAGGTACAAACGAAAATATTTTACATTTCAAGTTTGCCACTTTCACCGGTGCTGGCGTCAAGTCCCAAATCAAGAAAATATACTAGAAGAATGTGCGTAACGGGACGCAGGGCCCTTTAAACTGTACACCAGACTGTGGATACATGCATTTGTCAGATCATTTTTAATTAGACCTAATGACACATTTTCGCCTCCATGGTGTGTTTATTTCTGTTTGATAATGTCTTTATATAAAGGGGTCGTGAGAAGAATATGAAACTACCCGGTTGTTATTTTCACTGCTTCAGTAGATATTTGACATGCCTATTCTGAAATATTAGTCTACATTTAATAACGCCTGCTTGAAATCCTAGCTTTCTCGTGCTCCTGAAAGGACAGTGACGCCACAGGCCAGCATTGGCACTATTCAGTGGCATTACCTTAAGACTTTTAAAAACGTAAACATATCGTCAGCTTTTGTTTGCTCTAAAATAACAGATTTATACGAAACCCAGAAAGTAAGGAAACATTTACACCCTGTGTGATGCTGCCGTATGGTAGCAAGTCTGGAGCAGTTTGTTTTTTCATGGTCTTCGAGAGAGCTCGAATCTCAGAGGCCGTCGTGAGCTCAAAAGGTTTGGTACATTTACACCCTTAAGCGACTCTCACCACATGGCTGGGCACCTTGTGTTCGCAGCCACAGCCGAGAATGATAGGAGTTGTGTTTCAGGAGATCATATGTTTGTCAGTCATTGGCTGTAGTTTCATCGATGAAGGCACGGAAAAAGTGGGTGGAGGCGGGAAAAAAGGAGAAATGACAGCGAACAAAACGAAGAAAGCACAGAAGCTGACGATGAAAAGAAAGAATGAAGAACAGGAAGGGGACGGCAGAGAGGTGAAAAGAAAGAAAAGAGGACGACGAGTGGGAAGACGACAAAGAAGAGGAAGCAGGCAATACAAGAGAAAGAAGCAAGGGAGAAGCAGCATCAGTAAAATAAGACTGAAAGAGAAGAATGAGCAAGCATGTAGCAAGATCTGGCTTACACTGCCATTGTGTTGCATCCTCTGCACCGGGCGCAGGAGTTCTTTTGTTTGCCAATGAGTGCTATGGCACTGAAAGATGTGAATTAAGGTGTTGTGAATGCCAAAGTGGTCTAGACATGTGACGTTAGAAAAACTGACATAAGCCAAGTAACGAAAACAGTCTGATACATTGCCTACTGTACGATATTTACTGTAGCTTCATAAATGCAGAAACCATTCCAATCACATGCCTACTGTTTTGTTGAGAGTTAATGTCATGTAATTCCAATCACATGCCTACTGTTTTGTTGAGAGTTAATGTCATGTAATTCAGTGGGAAAGAAAATGTTCCTATGAACTCAGTACTTATTTTTTACTTCATATACTAAGTAACTGCAGAATCATTGCGGTGGAGGGAATGAAGCTACCTTTCAGTGGCTACTGCCTTGTCAGTGTAATGTAAGGTAAAACTTACTCGTGTACTGATCCACTTTTCAGGCATGCTCAATCATGTCATTAATGTACACAATGGCGACCACAGCCCATACCCTAGATGTCTGCACGGGGATGTGCCAAACGGAAAGTGGTTGATACCAGGTAAGTTTCTTGCTTGGTTGTGGCTTGGCAGGCTTCACAGAAAAGAAAATATTTTCAGGCACCCCAGATTACGCACGGCTGGTGACAATGGCAATGGAGAAGGGACTGTTGAAGGACATGAGGCAGCTCGCTCCATCTGGGCAGACGTAGAGCCTGGAATCTTTCCATAGCCTCCTCATTCGATATGCCCCCCAAATCTGTTGCATTCAGCTCTAAGATGATTAGTGGAGTTTATTGGCGCAAGGGCCAGATGTGGCCAAAGAGCGCAAGGGCGATGATAATGAACTGTGCGTTACGCAGTGTGGATAAAAGAGATGTGACGTGGCTGTAAATGGGCCTAAAAACACTCGCTGCAAGGGCGTAAAATACACATAGAGTAAAATTATGGCAATGACAAATGATATGTGCTATGGAGACATAAAATGCATTAAAAATGATACGAATATCAAATAAAAGCTTGGCGTGGAGCACTAGTGCCTCAGCAGAGCCCTTAAAACAAGGGCATGGAGGCATGGGCTCATTGAAAGCTGCTATCACACCGGCATCTTCTGGACAGAGGATGCGCTATGAACTTATTGGGCTAAAAACATTCAATACAACATCTTTTAAAAAGCCAAGGACTGATTTTGCGTCAAAAAGCGGTTCTTCGCCGAGAAACATAATAGGATGTAGGGGAAGATGATAGCGGTATGCTAAAGGAAAATGTTTCTCTCTCTTTCGGCTTCCCGACACTCCAGGAGGACGTGGAGGACGGTTAGCCTCTCGCCACATCTACCACATGTAGGAGGTTCATCGCCAGTCAGCAGAAAGCTATGGGTACCATATGTGTGTCCTATTCTGAGGCGACATAATAGGACATCAGTTCGCCGTGTTCTCGTAGCGGAGGGCCAGTAACCTAACTGCGGCTTAATCATGTGAAGCTTATTGTTTATTTCCGTGTCCCACAAGCGTTGCCAGTGGCTTCGCAGTTTCTTACGTAGGAAGGGTTTTAGATCTGTTGCAGGGACAGTAGCGGTAGGGTTAATAGCGCGCAATGTAATTGATGTGGCCATTTGGTCAGCTAACACATTGCCCTCGATGCTTCGATGGCCAGGTACCCAGCAAATAGTAATATGCTGGTTGGACATATACGCTGTGCACAGAACGGAATACAGCTCAATTAGTACCGGATTTCTGAATCTCAAAAGTGACCTTAATGCATTTACGACGCTTAACGAGTCTGTAAATATAATTGATTTTTGTATGTTTGATTTCCGTATATGCTTCACAGCCGACAATAGCGCATAACCCTCAGCCGTAAAGATAACCCTCAGCCGCAGCATAACCCTCAGCCGTAAAGGGGCTCCTCGCCCCTTTCTCGCAGCTCGCAGTATGCCATGCGTAAGACTTCTGTGTCGAGGCACAGCGTGTAGAAATAATCATCTTCACAAGTGCACGTTTCCTAGCGCAACGTCCATTGTGGCATGTCCCGGCAGCACTTACACTCCAACGCCGTCGGCATAGGCTGGCACCTGCCGCATCAACACCTGCAGGCGCACAGAATGCACATCAGACGTCGTTCACTACTTTACTTGAATGTCGTTAAATAGAACAGCGGAAGGACGAGCATACGCGAGGCTTACCAGTTTACATCATCGGCACGCACGGGGCAATCGGGGTCTTCGGGTGGGGGTGCTTCTGCAGGGTCCTCGCGATTGTCGCTGTCGTCCTTGTGTGACATCGGTCCCTGTACCGATTCCGCAGCTTCAAGCGGCGTGTCGCCATATGGGACGACGTGCAGGGCCTTGCTTCTTTGCAGAAGCTCGCGTTCGAGGTCTGCCCAGTCCGACGAGCTCGTCCTCAATGCCTTCTCATTTGTCAACACCACGATGTTCTCTACCAACACGTGATCAACACAGAGTCGTCTGCTAGCTTGTGCGGCCCACGTGGTTGTTGTAACCCAATGGCAACGACGGTGTTAAAAAGCACGGCGACCGCTTGTGGTAAGATGGCCACAGTGGGCAGCACGGTTTCGGCATGGCGAGATGTGTGCCGCGTTTTGACTGGCTGCTGCATAACCGGCCTCTGGGTGAGTGAAATGCAATGGCGAATGCTAATATATGGCTGCCTGCTTTTATTTTGAATTTGTAAGTTGAATTACTTCTGTTTTCCTGCGTCAGTCTCGAAAATTCTTGATACATATATCTCAGCACAATAAAAGGAACCTCTTTCAGTGTAAAACTAGGCGAGGGAAATTTCATTTCAGGGCCCCTTTAAACAAAATTTACATGAACAAAAATTTTCACATTGCAAGAGAAGACGTTAGAGCACACAATGAACCATCACATGTGTTTTTATCGCGAGGGCCTTGACGCTTAATTCACCAGTGAATACCTTTAAAAAGTCATGTTTGCTGAACTTTGCACCCATTCTTTCTCAATAAAATTTATTTATAGAAGTTGAAAATATTTTCAGCCAATACTATGTCAAGTGGCAAAAAAACTAAAAAAATCTTTGAAGCTGGCACATTGATGCCGCTTCTACCAAGAATGTCTAGAAATGCTTGTTTTTTTGCTTCTTTGCTAAAGCTACAGAACCAAGAAAATTAATATATAGACTTACTTGCAATGTCACGTGAAAGAACAATGACAATAGGTTGCTTGAAAACATTATGTGCTGTTGTACCTAGTTTTAAGGTTGAATACACATGATTTATTCCCACCTACCTTTTCCTTCCCATTGAACATTCAAAGGATGGTCATGTGACCAAATAATCATTTTCAGCAAAAATACTTTGCTGAAATTTCTTTCACACATTTCTTTCACACAATTACCTTCTAGCTCAATTTTTTTCAGTAGAATCGGTGGCGGTCAAATTTTAGGCTGGGACATTTCACCTGGAACGACCCTTACCAGAAATATTGACTACTTTAGTTCCTTCCACGTGAACATTTAGGGTCATATATTTTTTTAAAAGGCAGGAATAAAGCTGATCACGTGTCAGCTTTTGTGAAAGCATTCAAAGCGCTAGCAAGCGAAAATAATCTCAAAGCTTACCTGGCACGCTGCACTAAGCTCAAAAGTACAGAAAGTTGAGCGAGTTGGTAAGGGTCTATAGTCAAAAGAAGAGGCGTGCAAGACATGGACACAAGGGGAGAAGTGAACAACACTAACGCCGACTATCAACTGAAACAGAGCACAGAGGTGAAAAAGAAGATACACAGCAGAAGACACACAAACACAAAGAAAGAGACAGCGCAATCCTGCTTCTTTAGCCTCTTTAATTGCTATGTGTATTTTTCGCGCTTGAACTATGTTGTGGTTCATACGTAATAATATCATTCCGTTGGAAATTCAGATGTTGTGCGGTTTTCTTCTTCCTTCTACGGGACACGCGAACAGGATTTGCGCGATTATTTCAGCCGAAGCATGGCGGCAAGTCAGATTTTATCGCCAGTGTTTAGAAGTCAGCTGCACCACCTGGGGAGACCGTCAGGGGAACCGCATTTTCGCATCAGCTTGTGCACCTAGCACAGGCTGCCCACAACTTTGGTCCACTGTGGGCTCACTCAGCATTTGGGTTCGAGAGTGGAAATGACCAGATTGTTAAATTAGTAACAGCGGCTAATGGGGTGCCTGAGCAGATCTTGGAACGTGTCATCCTTTCCCAAGAATTGAAGCTGTTGCTTTGTTCATCAGAAATACCCCATCGAACTAAGCTGTTGTGCTGCAACTTTCTGCATTACCCAAATGTAGATAAAGCTCAGCACATGCAAGGTGCTTGGATGTTTGGTGCACCGAAGGAAGTACCCTTGCTTTCGCCTGTGGAAAGAAATTGTCTGCAGTTAGCTTTGGACCATGTTCCTTGTGTACAAGAACACTTTCGATTTTTGTATCAGGGAACAATATTCCACTGCCAGGAGTACACAAGAGGCAGCAAAAGTGACAGCAGCATTTTTGAGTCAGGAGATGGCGAGTTTTTTATTGTGAAAAGAATTTTTGAAGTCATTGATCATGAGTCACAAAACAATGGTGACCATTGTTTTGCTTTGCAGAAAAATTATTTGTGAAGAGCCTGAAGTTGGTATGCCAGGCCACATAATGCCAGTGCTTTTTTTCTCTAAAATACCCACTTGTAGCTTTAAAACTCGGAAGTATTGCAAAGCCTTGCATTTTGATCGCATTTAATGGCGATGAGAAATTTGTCTGTAGAGTACCGAACCTCATTGAACGGGACTAATGCAATGTGATGTTGCCGTAAGTCTACAAAATGGCAGTTTGTTAATGCCAAGTATACTTATCTATTCATGCAATATGTATCTTTTATGTTGTCCTTTGCAGTACCACAGCTGTGAACTGCAGTCCATTTAGCACTGTGCCAAGTAGTGTGCATGGCTGTGTATAGAGCATTCCTCAGATTTCATGAAACACTTGTGTAAAATAAGGTAGTATCTACCACTCGTGAAATTTTTCTCTGCTGTGGTGAAAATGAGAAGATTGGTCCATACATCGACAGGAACGAGCTGCTTGTAGATATTTTTAACTTTTTTTTTCTATGATTGTTAGCTGTTGTTCAGTTTGTAGGCTGGCTGTATTAATAGTCCACGCAATGTGGACTTCCGTTCACCAGTCTCTAGCATTCATTCTCAATCTGTTTCATGCAAACTAAAGTGATGAATGTCCTATTGTCATCACAATGATAATAGTACATCATCACTGCGCATGTGCTAAGGGAACTGTATGCAACCTTTGATGCAGTGCTGTTTTGTACGTAATGATGTAGTTGTGGTGCATATACTTTGAAGTAATGAAAACAAGTAAGTTGTCTGATTTACTTTGTTCAAGCACGTTAAAAATGCTAATAGTGCTCAAAGGGAACAGTTCACTGAGCATGTTTTCATAGATGCATTAATACTCAACAAACTATTTGGCTGGGCAGTCACAAGTCAGCTTGTTAGGTGTATATGTGATGTTGGCATATGCTAGAAAATGAACCATTGTGATGTGTCTGTTTTCACCAGTTTCTTTTGCGTCATGCAAGGAAAGCATGTAGGGAAACGTACATATTCCACTCAACAAATGAATCTTTGTTCACTCAGACATGGTGACTGTTTGTTGTGGGTCATTCTTGTTGGCACTGCTTGTATTGATGCAGAATGCACACTGGAAGTGGCAGCAGCAATCTTTTCCCTTATAAGTGAGTGTTATGGATGTCAGGTTTTTTACAATATTTTCTGAGAGTGAATCTGGGACATGTGCAGGTGCTTCAATTATTGGATGGTTTTCCTGCTATAAGGTGCTCTGTAAGTTTTGCATTTCCCACTTTGGCTGTTGGCGTGGGCATTGGTGCGGTCCGTGAGTACATGCAGTCCATATCTGTTTTTTCCACCTCCTACTCTGTCATTGCTGTTGACGTTTGTGCTCCCTGGGTGTACTCTGTGATCCCAGGCACCTGTTTTGGTCACATAGCATGAAATAGCCAGCTCCACACTGGTTCCAGGGAGTGCTGGATTTCTTTGCATATGTGCAGCCCTCCATACTCTCTTGTTGGTTCTTTGGTTGGCAGCACTTGAGCTTAACATATGAACTTTCCACCTTTGACAAGTGTGTAGCACTATCAGCTCACGAAACAGTGCCAGGAGCATAAGTAAGCCATGTAAAGTCAGTCAGTCACCGTGCACTATCCTTAACGCTTAGCCAGGCCATTTGATCAAGAATAATAAGGTGTCTGTGTGACATTGGTTCTCTGCAGGAATTAAGAAACTGGTGCAGTTAGTTGCAGCCATTCATGTACTGCTACACAGCAAGGTAACCAAACTCTGCAATGATATGTTGAATTTCTTTGGTGCTTTAGCAAGCAGTAGCACTGCTTCTACACAGTACATTTCAACATCTATCATGATATACACAGCATTCTTTCTGAAACCCACATAGTCCTACCTGCATAGCATGTTCGTGCTATATCACGTGAACACAGCACACAGCAACTTCCCATCAAACGAATGAACCTGTGTTCTGTCGAGCATGTCCTTATTAACCATCTGCTCAGGGCCGTTCTATTGTGCATGGCTTGTCCTCTTGTCAGCGGCACACTGAGAGCAAGTACATTCCTTTTGTATTTACTTCATAGTTACTTTCAGCAAATCATTCTAGTGAATCCTTTTGTATTTACTTCATAGTTACTTTCAGCAAATCATTCTAGTGAATCACTGCATTTTCCTGGACTTTTTTCTGTTTTTGTCACTCGATAGATGGCATAGAAATGTGACTTCTTCGGCATTATGCACTTGCTAACTTTCATAAGAGTATTGGTAATAGCTCTTGGAAGTACATGTGATGTTTTAAAGATTTCTTGCTCAAAGAAATATAGGTAGATGTTTGGTAGTGCCTTAATGAGACTTATGCTTCCAGGCTGTGTTTCAAATCTGATCTTGTTACATCAGTTGAATTTCCTTTTCATGTGTTTACTGCATAGCAGCTTCTCCTCCTCAGTTTTTTTTAAACAACCTCGTTGTTTAAGAACCTTGCCATAAGGTAAGCTTTCTATGTGTGGCGATGCTTTATTTTTTGGAACTATGGTTCACTGTCACAGCACTTACGAGTTTTTTGATAGTTGATACCATGTGCCACAATTTGTTTACACTTATACACATTTTTGTTATAGAATGCATAAGATTTTATACGGCAGATGTTTACACTGCTTATTGGTCACAAGCATTTAACTATGACTTTGCACTGTACATGTTTTAAAAATGCAGCTCAAAAGGACAGAAAGTTGAGCGAGTTGGTAACAGTCCATAATCAAAAGAAGAGGCGTGCAGGACACGGACACAAGGAGAGCAGTGAACAACACGAACGCCGCGTTCGTGTTGTTCACTGCTCTCCTTGTGTCCGTGTCCTGCACGCCTCTTCTTTTGATTAAAAATGCATTTTCTCACTTTTGGACAATTATGTATAGTATCGTGGGTATTTATTGTTACTGGCTCGTACTGTGAGATTGTCCTGGCCAATATATATATATATATAGTTACTTGTTTGAACATGAGCTTTCATGTCATTTAAAGTTCATTGTTCTGTGTACACACACGAAGTGTCTGCTGTCATTTACATGTTTTTCTAGCGCATATCCTAGTATATACTAGGATAAGAATGCAACAATTCACATTCGGAATTGTTTATAAGTGATTATGAAAGTTGTACTATATATATAACTTTGTACCAGATATGCATAAAATCTCTTACGAGATATGTAGAAGTTCAGATATGTGTCATCTGCTTGGTCAAGATGTATGGCTACACACAAGCACATATGAAGCAGTACAAATGAAGCGTAAAGAATGGAAGAGATGGACACTTGTGGTTTACGAATACCAGTTCTGCATGCGGCACACACGGATACATGAGGCGAAGCGCACATATGAATAGATCACTAAAAACGATGTAGAACAGGTAATGTTGCAGGAGCCAACGTTTCGACAAGTGGACTGGTCTTTGTCACGATGGCGGCCGACCTGTTCTATGTCGTTTTTAGCTATCTGTTCATTGATTCAGGCCTCCATCTCCCCCGAGCTTCTCTACATGTTATACAAGGCACACATAAATAAATAGAAGGCAAGCATAGTTTCATGTGAGGCACGCATGGTTTCCTACGAGGCTTGTATCAATGCATGCGTATGCTCGTATGAAATGACACGACACGCGTATGAATGTATATGCGACACGTATACATTCATACGCATAGCGTATAAATGTATACGAGATGCGTATAAATGCATACGTGACACGTATAAAATCATACGAGATTTTTCGATAGGGAATTCAGTATGGTTAGGAGCCCATTTCCCTTGGGTCCACAACAGATCTTTCTCCTTGATTGCAGCTAGTATTTGTGGTGACATCCATTTGTTTTCTTCTCGACGTAATCTTACTTTAACGGAACGGGTGCATTTTTGCCTATATTAACCTAATATCAGAACAAAAGAATCACATAAATTAGCTGGGAAGACAGTACATAATACAGAATGCCAGTCATGCTTCGCAATGCAGTCATCAAAAAGCTTTAGATCAACAATACAAATATTTTTGTTCTATTTTGATTTCGGGGTTCTGAACAATTAACGAGGCGACAGCAGACAAAGTAATGATCAGCGACCTTGGTTTAAACAACAGCTGCACGTGTTACAAGATTAGAATAACAGATATTAATGTGGTCAATGTAAAATTTCACCAATTTTCCAGAAAAAAATTCTTCGCGTGTTGTGAGGTGTACGGTGCCTTTCAAGCCCCATTTTGATAGGAGGTCGAGATAGTCAGCAACCCTAGGCAGAGCAGGACGAAGGGTATCAATACTGATGTCGCCCAACACAACCACATTCTCGTCAATTACAGCGCGGAATTTGACAAATCCCATGAGTTACATTATAAGCAGTCTGCACTGTACATGCTTTTGCAATATTTGTGATAAGCCACTTGTAAAAGACTGCCTTGTAAAAGACTGTCCTTGTTTCGAAGTGCCTCCTTCGACAAAAGGACAGCTCATTGGAGATAAGCAAGGCAAAGTGATCCAGAGCAGCTGAATGTTCATTGTTATATGCTTTAGCGTAGTGCAGTCATTAACCTTTGGGGACACATGTCTGTATGCTCAAGTGACAATCTGAAAATATTTTTGTTTTATGGTCCACAGCGCCACAACCAAACCATTGCATATCTCGAAGCCCGATCTAGGCGAGAATATGCAATTCAGAGCCGGTGCTTGAACCTTGAAGAAAAGCGACTGCAACAGCAGATCAAAGAACACGAAGAGAATGTCAGGCTCCGAGAAATGGAGCTCAGAGATCGGCAGCTGGAGCGTGAGGCCATAGCCGAGGAACGGCGCCTCAT
>JABSTT010005183.1:0-18142 GCA_013339685.2 Hyalomma asiaticum
CCCCAAAAATGATACTTGATCAATATTGCCAGTGCAGCATGTTATTAAATTTATTACCATAGTTAATGGTACAGGCTAGCAAAGGAATTATTTACATACTTGATGATGGGTCATGGCTTTATTATAAGCTCTGACAACGATTGGCTATTTTTTATGCCTATACTGAAAAAGATACGAGGTCTTTAACCTCTCATAACAATGCTCAGCTGCACTGTTTACTTTTCCTTTCTTGTACTTCACCTAGATTGCCTAAAAGAAGGTTATGACGTAGAAGATGTGGCTTTCATTCACCATCACTCAGTTTCGTGAGCTTTTAAGACACCATCTGCACACGCATCTTACACGTCTGTCGTCGGTGTAGAAAAATGGCAGCTTTTGGTACACTCAACAGTTTTTTTACTATTAGGTATTTTAAATCTGTCAATCTTACAATACGAAATACCTGTGCAAATGGCTCGCACGCATGCGTAAAATAACTACTTCAAATGCGAGGTCCATAATTGCAGCGAAACGCTTAATAAGCAAGCCTTGTGATCATTAATACAGGCAAACATACCGGTTCATACTGGACTTGGGAAGGCTCATCAGCAACGTCTTCGGATGTAGCATCAGCAGATGTAGCAGCACCTTTGCCGGTACATTTCTTCAACATTGCCTCGGCGTGCGCGTTTGTTAAAGGGGTACTGAAGCACCCCCCGCGCTTGGATTTGAAAGCGGCTGGTGTGTATTGAAGGCTACTCAGAAATACATATTCGAAAGAATTTTCCGAAAAGGTGCGATAGGAGGAAAGATATTGTGACCGGAAAAATCTCCCTTTCACACTGCGTCTCAGCTCGGCGGAGCCGACTGATTATGGCTGTGGTGGGCGGCGCCAGAGGAGGTATCCTGCCCACCGCGTTACGTCACCAGGATTCAATGTTGTGTTGTTCTCCTTCCGCCCTGCTTGGCGGGGCGGCCCAGTGGTGTTGGCAACTCACATTTCCGGTCGCCTGCTCGGTGCGCGCCCCGACCGCGCGCGATCTTTCTACATCCTACTGCATTGTTTCTGAGCCCCGACCCGCTGTTTCTTTCCCTTCATCACACGGGCGGAAACACGCGCGCTTGCGTCCTCCGTGCGCTACTTACTTTCGATCTTGCTCGTACGTCAGCACCGGGCAAAACAGTGAACGATGAATCCTGCGGTGCGAGCTCAGGTCGAACGTGTGACTGAAGCGATTGGCTTCGACCCTTATGGCGACACACTAAGAAAACGCAAAACTCTAGCACCGGACGAGCCAGAACTCCCAGGACCTTCGTGACGCGGCGGCGATGACGTGAATTGGTACGTGAAAGCTCACAGCACTGCACATTTCCTTTACCGCGCATCAGTATTTGTTCACAGCTCCCATGTATGACTAATTTTATCGCGTGAATTGCAGTATTTGTAATAATTGCCACGAACGTTCAGTTACAATCATGTCCGCTTCTCTAGACCACACTCGGAAGGCCAGCACCTATCGCGATAGAGCCCGATCTTGACTGAAATCTTCGTTGTCCGACGATCCAGATTGGTTTGGGTGATTTCTTCCACACCATGACTGGCCCAAAGGAACATTTCAATTTGTCTGTTATGCTGATAGAATTGCAAATATGAACCTTTCATTCTTTAAAACTGCATTCTTCCGTGTGCGATAGTGCTTCAAGCGTTTCTCTAATTGGCTGTAAACGTAAGCCTACAACTATCATAACAAGCCTCCGATCGCGACCAAGAGGCATGCCTTCGATGCGGGTCGAGCCAAATCGCAACAAAAGGTTATCGTGTCATAGACTCTATCTAGAGCGGGCTCGATCGCAACCTGCTTTCATGCATTTCGGCGAAAGTTCATCGCGTGCTAGCTGCAGGAAGACTCGTCTGAGATCGCTATACTTTCTTAATGGTACGCCGCAGCAGCGCTGAACGGCAGTGTTGTGTGACTGTGATAACTTAAAATGAACCAAGCATCGTCGGAGAGTTTGTCCAAAGTGATGCGTACAGCTGATCAGGGCAGCCATGTCATTCTAGCTTCCAGACTGTGTACTAGCTGATTCGCGCGGCCACCTCGCAAAACTGGTAGATAGCGCGCTTGCTAAAAAAAGCGAGCTTGCTAAACGGCTTGCCTTCAAGAAATATCTTCCTGCGTGATTACGCATGCATGTTTACCTGTGGACACTGCGTGGCAACCGAAAATGCGCTGGAGAACGTATCCTGTCGGGATATCTCCAACGCGACTGCATGACCCGCCACTCTCACTTTGCAAATGTGTGCTTAAACCTGGCCGTCTTGGAAGCACTATACTGGGAGGTGACACAAAGCAGCACTCAAATAGAGCGAGAAGTACACAAGTACATGCGCTTGCAAAGCATATAGTTAATGTGGCCTTCACATGCTTTCTTCTTGCTGACAGAACATATCGATTTGTGGCATGCAGGATGTTCACGACGTGAATTTGGAAAAGGCTTCGCAGGTACAATGGAGTTGTACTGCCTGCTTGCATGATTGCCAGGATTAGGAACGAGCTCCTGTCAGCCACTTATGTAGGCTTCCAGTACCCCATACAAAAGTAAGTGCAGCTACCTTTACACAGGTCACAAGAAAGCGTTTTAATAGCGTGCTCAACTCATAAAAGTAATTATAAAACTCATAAAGTAATTACGCTTGTGCATGCAGTTGGCTTTCAACACTCACTGTTGAAGTGCTAAGGAGCCTATCCTTGAGTGTTTTTTTATGATGCTTTCTGATTTTGCGTAGCACTGTGCTGGTGTGAAGAATGAGACTGTAATGACATGACCAAGTGCAGTTCGGTTTATTTCCCTCAATTCCATGAGGGCCTAAAAAGTGTTCCGACAGACAGGCACAAGTAGTATAGAAGTTGCACCGTCAAAGAATGTCAACAACTAGGTTACAATATCAGTTTAAAGGTTTATTTATTTATTTAATGATAGTACACAGCAACATTCTTGGCCCTTGCATCAGGGGCTTCGAAACGCATGAAAGAACAATGGGACACAACAAGTAGTAGTGAACAAATATTGAATGAATGAAACCAAAATGTTGTACGCACACATAAGTCACTCATTGGAATGTCATGCTAAGGGTTTCAGAAAGCTAGAGGACTAGAAAGAGGCCTTAGGAAGAAAATTACAGTCAGAAAAGGTCCATGGGAAAAATTGGTTTAGACTTGATGGCTTCCAGTGTGCTGTGTCCATCTAATGGAAAGGCAGTATTCGGTTTGTTCAAGAAAGACTAAATAATAGACTTTATAAAAGGCACTGTGTGTGGTGAATGTGCCCACACATCACATCTTCCTGTCCCTATCATCATTCTTTCCCCTCTCTTCTCCCCTTTTCATTTTCTACCTGTGCAGATTTTCTACCTGAGCAGGCCAGAGTGCACTAAGGCCAACCTCTGTGCCTTGCGATAAATTATCTCTTTCCCTCTCAGCAGACTGAAAAATTATGAATATTGAGCTGCATTCAGCATGCAGTCTCAGAAACACATTGTGTTTTGTCCGCCCCTAAACTTCTCAGTGTATCACTTTTGAGTATAAGGTTACATATGCCAGCTGTAGTGATTAGCATACTAGGAAAATGTGATGATGAAGAATTAGTGGAAAAAGAGTGAGTGCATCCATAATCAAGAATCAATGCAGATTTAAAGTGGTCATTAAATGCTTTAGTAACACTGAGATTACCTAAACATGACTTATCAAAAGAAATCAAATGGAGAAAAACAGCTCTCATTTGGTGGACTGACAGCTTTGGAGAACTTTGATGGCTTTTTTATGAATGACAGCAAAGAATTATTGAATTAAGCATTGGGTTGTTCACGCAGGTGCCTGATACGACAAACTGACAAATTACGTAAGCGTATAATCTGACGCATGTACTACGGATTCTTGGGATGGCACTTTACACACTTGGTTCGAATGTGATAAATATACAATGATTACCAATTGCATAAAAATAGCTTAAAAACACGTCAACTTTGTAATAGTTGGCACTCCTCGAAAACTCGAAGGTGGATACAAACGTTATGGAGTTATTAGATAAGCATGCAGTGTGCTCAATGCTCAAGACATTTAAGGAAACTGTTAGGTAAGAAGTAAAATTCTGCGCCTCGTGCAATGTGTGTGGTGAATGTGCACACACATCACATCTTCCTGTCCCTATCATCATTCTATTTACGCCTGTCATCATTCTATTTACGCCTGTATTGGACCACCCAGAGCATGTTTAGCATGATATGAAGCAGTACAACATACTGTGAACTAGTCTAAGCATGTTGTTTGACATTTTATAGCTCCCCCCGCAGAACTGAATGGCAACACTACGTGTCTTACATCACACAGGTTCTATAGCCTGCCATGTAATCCAGCTGGCTGATTAATGCAATAGTACAATTTTCAAATTAGTGAATCATTAAAAACATTATGCAACACGTAAAGAAAAAGTTTGAGTTCATTCACTGAAAAATAAAGCATGCAGTAGTGTACATTGCAGTAATTTTAAGTGAAATCATGTCATTCGCCACAATAGCGTGGTACAGTTTTACTTCTGTTTTCTTAGTGAAAGCACTTGACAAAAATAAAGCACTGAATGCCAATGTGCTTCTGGTCACTTTCTTTGAGAATGCATATTTGGTACTTGCTGCCAATTTATGCTTGTTGTGCTTGCACTCACCAGCATTGACCTTTTCACAGAGCTGCAACATTTTCTAAGGTTTACTCGGCTCATATTGGTCATGAACAAATCAAACATTTGTACGTTTATGCGAATAGTATTACGCCTTATATAAATGAAACTGAAGCAGAATTTGGCTTTCTGCCTCACTGAATGATTGGTAAGCTCTGAAAACGAATACCTAGAAGAGTCACTCCTACTGAGCTAGTGTTACGTACGGTGTTGTGTTGTAAGCATAAACACATACATGCTACAGATTTGAATGCTGATTACACCACCCATGCAACAAAATTTGTATCCCCGACTGCGTAAAATATTATATACGGTATTTTCTCCTGCGCTTAACTGGCGAGTGTTCCATCGCACTGCTACAAAAGTTAGAAACAAATAAAAACGTTAAGTGTGCACTTTTCACTTGCCTGTATGCGAGGAAGAAACAACGTGGGCAGGGCATTTGGCTCCAGATGAAAACGTGTCCAACTTACTCCTTCACCCTGCGCCCGTTCGGGATCGTGAAGGGAGGCACCACGGCGAAGTGTCTGCCGCAAAAGTGTAGGTCATTCCGCTTCTCCATGGGTGGAAGGCCAATGGGGATGGTGCACAAGGCCAAGCGGCTCCATCGTCGCCCCCTGCGTACAGCGCCAATGCGGGCGCTCCTGCCTCGTTGGGATGATAAGGCTCCCTCACGCACCGCGTGCGTGCCTGCTTGTGCGAGGGTGGCGTCGTCTGCGAGCGTTCCGCCGCAGCTTCTAACTGGTTTTAAGATCATAGAAGGTTTGGAAAATGTCTTCCGTGGGGCTAATATTGCTTAAGGAAAACTTTTATACGAGGCAGGCCATGTGCATTAAGCTAAAGAACATGTGTCTGCGGACGGAAGCCTGGTGACCGGCCGATGTGTCTCCCAAATGCGGGAGACAAAATATTCATTGTCACGGTAATATAGGCGCAGGAACAACAATCACACAGACACGAGGAGACAGGACAAGCGCTCACTTTCATCTACCTTTATTTTTGGCTACGCCGACAATATATACACGTACCACACGTATGCTCCATCAGTCAAGCACATCGCCACCGTCATCCGACATCACATATCATTACACACATCCGTCTAGATATTTTATCTCTCCTTTTCTAAGATTAACAGATGTATCGCTAATGCATTCTTTACCCTTCTTGAAAATAAAATATGCTTCTAACAGTTCACGTGCCGTCTGTTCCCTTCCCCTACCAAGAATTTTCGTTTCTTTCCAGTTTGGCTCGCAATCACTACATTTTGCACAGTGTTCTGCCATATTACTTCCACCGTTCTTAACAGCCCGTGCGTGTTCCATTGCCCGGTCATTGAAGCAGCGGCCTCTTTGACCTATATACGATACACCGCACGTCATCGGAACCTCATTGACCACCTTACTAGAAGAGAAGCTCAGGGGAAGATGGATGCTTGAATCGATGAACAAATCGCAAGGTACGATTTAAAACAGGGAATGACGCGGGAGCCAACGTTTCGACAAGCGGACTTGTCTTCGTCAAGGCAGTTGCCGCCCTGACGAAGACAAGTCCGCTTGTCGAAACGTTGGCTCCCGCGACATTCCCTGTTTTAAATCGTACCTTGCGATTTGTTCATCGATAGACCACCTTAGTGGCACACTTAGCATACTCTACGCCATGTTTTTTCTCGCATTCTCTTCTTTTTGCTCCCTTTCTTGACACACGTGAACACAGTTGCCCAAGCTTCTTCGGCGCAGAAAAAACCACAGGCACTCCGTACCTGTTGGCCACCTTTTTCACATGGTGTGCGATTCTATGTACGTACGGTATTACCACCGGTTTGGTCGCGGTCCTTTTTTCTTTGTCAACCACTTCTCCGAACAGTGACTGTTTTGTCTTTCTCAGAAGGCCCTCAGTGACAGATAGAATCACTTCTGAGGGGTAGTCCGCCGAAAGCAACCGCTGTACTTGCTTAACAAAACTTGAGTGCATTTTGTGCGGGCAAGACTTGGCCACCGCCGATCCTAAGAACATATGGGTGATAGCCCTCTTGACAGTCTTGGACTGCGCAGAACGGTAGGGTAACGGCTCTTTTTGGGCACGCGGGGCATACTTCCAACATACATGGTCGTCCTTTAGTGTCATGTTAATGTCTACAAACTGTAGCGACCCTTTTGATGGTAGCTCGTACGTAAAAACTAAGCCCTTCCCATTATCTCGGAAGCTGTCCAAGATGTTACCCACAACTTCAGTGTACGTCATATCGGTTAGCTTGTCTAAACAAATAAGATAATCGTCCACGTAACTAAACAGTTTCTGCACACCTTTTCCCGCAAAACAGCGCTGAAGGTCGCGGTCAACGTAGGCTAAAAAGATATTGCACAATACTGGGGCCACGCAGGAGCCATTGCAAATACCCTTCTTCTGGCGATAGAAATTACCCTCAAAGGAGACGAACGTTGTATTCAGGTAAACCTGAAGGAGACGCAAAAAGTTATCAACCGACACACCGCAGGAGTTCTGGAAATCAACCACCTCTCCTCCCTCTATTGCATTCCTTACTGCAATATACAGGTCAGCATGGGGCACAGAATAATACAAATCTTCAACGTCTACAGAGAAAACAAAACCTACAGACGAATTACCCTTGAGATACTTCACAACTTCGTCAGAATTCTTTGTAAGAAAGGGGTCACAAACCACCAGCGACTTCAAATGTTTCTGTAAATATCTGCTCAGGACAAGCTGCCACGTACCGCGCTCACTCACAACAGACCTAAACGGCACGTTCAGCTTATGTGTCTTCGCCGTAAAGAACACATTAAGGCCATTCCCCTTTGTATTAACAATATCATTCGCTAACCTGCTAAGTTCCAAGTCCCTGCACAAGGCAGCCGTTTTGCACTTCACCTTGGTGTCACTTGGCCTCAGAGCCTCGAAGTTCTTTCTGATCGCCTCCGTCGCTCTTGTGTTGTAGTCACCCTGTTCCATGACCACGAATCCTCAGGCTGAACTAAGAAATACGGTTCTAACTCGTTTTGAAAGATTCTGTTAGAAACCAAAAAAAAAAGAAAGAGAAGAGCAGGACGCCTACCAGTGGCTTTTGTTATCCGGTGCCTCAACTCCTTCGAGCGGCGTCTAGGCCAGCAGGGGCATGCAAGAGGCACACAGTCCGTTTTTAACGAGTTGTTCTGCTTTCCCCCCCCCCTTATTAGGGGCGAAGCTCCTTAAGGCGTGGGTCGTGCGTCCCCGATGTATGTTGTAGGTAGCCACCGGCGCGTGCCTCTCTCTCTCTCTCACTCTTCCATCTGCTGTCTTGTGAGAGAGAGACAGAGAGAGAGAGCGAAAGGCGCGCGATCATGGAAACGCTCTTTCTTAAATGAACGCTCTACCAGCTCGCAAAGAAGGAGAACGCGCCCTCACCCGCGAGAGACAACGTTGGCGCAGGCAGTGTCTCCTAGCGAGTTTCTTGATTGAGAAATACCGACTGCTCGCGTTGGAGAACCGTTCACTGGCCACCCATATATATATATATATATATATATATATATATATGTGTGTGTGTGTGTGTGTGTGTGTGTGTGTGTGTGTGTGTGTGTGGTGTGTGTGTGTGTGTGTGTGTGTGTGTGTGTAGGCACTGGAACTTGACTTGGAATGAAGTGCCGGTGGGAGATTTCACTTCTGCATAGTTGAACCATAAGGGTTCGTAGCGTGCACGTTAACTAAATTAATCCGGAACTCGGCACGCACGATCTACGATGAACATCCCGAGCTTCGCCCACTCAGCATCATTCACTCCGTGGAAATGCTGTAATTCTTTTTCTTTTTTGCATAAGGCACTTCAGTAGACGGTGATCCTTCTTCTGGTTGGAGTACAAACGAAAGGGAAAACCAAACCATTCAAATGCGTGACGGGGCTCAAGGACAAAAAAAAGGAAAAAAGAAAGAAGAGGAAAAGGGCAGCAGCGCAGGCCGCGAACGAAATGTACGGAGCGCCTCAGTCCACACGGCTATGCGTGTCGCAGCCTGGTAGCCCACACAAGCGGCTCGTTAAAAACAGCGCGAACCATTGCAAATTGACAACACATGTCGTCTGCTAGTAGAAGAGCGTTGCCGGAAAGCGCGCACCCTTTGACAACCCACCTTTCACGTACTCCACGCAGAATGCCGGGGGACATAAATTCCCGTTACATTGAAAACTACCACCACATGTCGTCTGCTGAGTAGACAGAGTCGACGAAACGCGCGCGCTAGCGACCGCGCTTGTCCTTCAGCATTGAGCTTACTGGAAGCTATAAATATTTGTCCCTGGTTATCTGATATAAGTATTGTTATGGCCGAGGACAAACAAATCTTGTTGCTGAACATCAAGCCGTAGTACGACGACCTTTGGAAGAAACTAAAAATGTTGCAGTGGCTTAGCTCGGCTATGCCAGGATATACGTAGCGTTAGCAAAAGTTCAGCTGATTATTCTTAACTTTCCTGGTTGTCTAGATTGTCTAGGATTAGCTTGATTGTCATGCGTACTGCTGCTCCATTGACACACATACATGTGGCACATGTATATTTATTTTTGCTCAACGTCACGTTGCTTCTCTATTGCCACAAAGACGGCTCGGTGATCAGTGAACACGCTGCCGTCTCTATGGCCCCAACACAGTATTTGGAGTTGTCTGTCTGTCTCTGATAGACAAGATCAATGGTGCTAATGGTGGATCAAAGGCAACTACTTCGCGATCCGATGAGTCAAGCTTCTCCGCTCTTCTGCGCTGTTGAGCAGCATTTGCGCTCTCCTTCTCCATGGCTATACCACACAGGCAAACGCCAGTCAGAAGCGCAGCGGCTCCAGCGCAGTGTCAGACGGCGACTGCACAGCGAGCGCGCGCCGGCGCCAGTGCGTCTACCACGGCTACGACGTCACTCCTCTGGAATGCGCAGACCGGCGGCGGTGAGTCGCGCGCGGCGGCGGCGGAGTGCGCGAGAGGTGCCGTCTCCGGTGGCTCCGGTGCGCGAGCTGTGTGACATCACTGATCCTTGCGCATGCGCAGCACGGCTCTTGATGTGCCGCGCGAAACGGGCTTGGCTAGGCCAGTGTAGCTAACGCTACAAAAACCGCAGGAAAGCGCGAATAACTCGGTTCTAAAGCTACCGCCAGCCCTGCGACCGGAGCTTCTATCACCCCAACGATGGGCGTGCCGCCGCGATGGCGCTCCCGTCGGCGGAGAGTTACAAGTGCACCATCCCCATACGCTGCAGCCATTCACACCGCAAGGCGTCATCGCGAGGCAGCGTATATCAAGACTTCACGCCTTTCCTGTCGCTGACTTTGCAGCCGACGGCAGCGAAGGGCACCGTTTGTTCTTTCCTCGTTACCCTGGGTTAGGTGCGCGCTCAGTGCGCGCTCGCTTGATGACGCCGACTGCGGTGCAGAGTTTCACATTCGCCAGATTGAGCTCATCCGCAAAAACAGACAGCCAGCTCCGGCACAGCTGTGTAAGCGCGGCCGAAACTGAAGAGTGGATCGCACAGAAGCAGCCGAAAAACCACTGCAGTGGCTGCGCGCCAACTCCGAGAGGATATATCCCGTCGGTGAAAGTCAACAACACAGGTGCATCTTATCACGCAAGCTGAATCTCCCAGCGGCAACCAAAGGTTAATTGGTTAGGACAGATAACCCGTTTCCTTAAAGGGGTCGTGAAACGTTTTTTGAACATTTTGTACTAAGTGCGCATTCCGAATCCTGACCCTCCAATCAACCATATGCATTGTTCCGTTGCACCGTGTGCGTTGATTTAGAGCTATAGAAACGCGGTTTCGGTTTCACTGCGCGCGTTCCCCTCAACTCTGCAGATGACGTCGTCTTAGTAGCCACCGGACCTCCGAGATTGCCGTGCCCTCGGAGGCCACGGGAAAACAAACCATGCTGCAGCTTTGCTTCCGCATGGCGGCCCCGCGCGGTTTTAAGTACTTTCTTTCTTTCTAGCTTTCAATTAAATCGATTCTTTTAGAGCGAACGCGAGTTCACTACGTTTTTGAACTTAAAATATCTTAATGTAACGTCACCGAATAGTACCATGCCGGCCGGTAGTGTCGCATAGTCGTTTCGGGAGCGCAAATACGCTGGGGTTTCAAACGGCGTTATTAAATGTGCACTGAATATTTCGCCTAAATATTTCGCAATCGGTTTGTCGAATGCGTATTGAAGCAGTGGAAATTACAACCGGCATCTCCAAATTCTTTTCACGACCCCTTTAACACACCGCCCCTTGGCCGGAGCGCATGATTGCGAGGCGCGCGACGCCGAGACGCAGATGTCGAGCGCATATTCTACGCAAGTAGAAGGAGCCGGGAGCCGCGGGCGGCCATACCCCATAGAGATAGAAATGAACTCGACCCGATCTCCGTCGCCTACACCGTTTTATTTAACCTCCAGATTTGACTTGCTTCTTGTGTAAGGGTCACATTGTAATATGCGCTGCTTATTTCTTGGCTGGTTCAGTTCTTATTGCCGTTGTATTTTACTCCTTAGCGAATTAAAGATTATTTGTCACCAATGAAAGAAAGAGAGATAATGTATTGGAAGGTACGGAGGGTAGCCTGATCTAGTACGCCCCGGCCTCCAACTCTACTTTGGGACAACGCAACAGTAGAAAAGAGTGATGAAGCATGATGATGGGGATAGGAATGAGTGATCCGTATATACATAATAAGTCATGACTGCTTGCACAAAGGGGACATGGACCCTAGTAATCATATTTCATTACGCTTGATACCAACTAGCCCAACTGTCCGCCTTAACGCCTATACACCCTTTGATAACAGTAATGCTAGCTTCCCCGCAATACAGTTAGCCCAACTTATGGGAGCTATTCACTTCTCCAAAACAGCGTGCTATGTCGCGGAAAATGTCCTCAGCTCAGCTCTCTTGACATAAACACTTCTAATAGTCAAACCCCAGCACGTGTAACGGACCTCGCCTCCACTCGAAACGTGACAGGGGCTGCCGTTAGTTGGGCGAATATGCTGTGCAGGGAAACGCACTCGAGGATTATGAAAAAGGTCTAATAGTCGCACAATGGAAAGAAGCTACTTTAGCTGCATTTAAGTTTAATAAATAGTCGCTTTTCATAATCCGCAACTTCGCGCATTGGTACACCGGACATCTAGCATCCAGTCCATTTCTGTTGAAAAAATGACCTCGTAGCATTTGGTAATTCTGTATGGTCGCCTATTTCGGGTGAAATACAGCTCTCATTTATTGCTTGTACTCCCATGTCAGCCAGCCTAGAGCCGCCGTCTATTGCTGTGGCACGAACGGAGGACAGTCGCGAAATACTGTTTTCTAATCTCTCATACATTAGACAGCGCTCACAGTTAGAACCGTACGCGCGATTGGAAAGGTGCGCGTAGCGCCGAGTTAAGTCGGCGACGAGGTAGAACCTGTGCAGTATATACTGGCACAGGTGCCGTTTATTCCAACCGGGAGGAAAAACTCGTGTCACTCTATTTCATCAGATGCCTGCACTGGTGGCCTGTTTGAGACCAGTATGTTGCTGTGCTATCTCGCATGAGTGACCTCAAGGAAGAGAACACGTAAGTTCGTGGTTATAGTATTGTCAGGGTCCTCAAGAAAGAAGTATTGAGGACCCTGGTATTATCGAGGGCTTCCACAGTATCTAACGGACAAACGGAGAAATGTTGCCGTCCCTACAAGAGCGAGCGTCTTTAACTTGCCTTTCCTCCTCGTCTCTTTTTTTAAACCTTTCTCGGTATTTCCCCACCCTCGGCCACACTGCATGTTTCCGGTGCGACTTTCCAACCAGTGTGGTCGCCGAAAGCGCCTCCAATTTCGGTTGGCTCTAGTAGGCAGACTTCGAGGAAATACGACCTGCTGCCGAATCGTCCGTGGATCATGGCCACCCACGGAATCTTAGACCCTTGACAACATCCAAAGACGATGGCTCCCTTTGTTCAGTGGGCGAAAGTGCGAATTTTCAAGGAGCCGCTAATGCGCACATGTGGCCTCTAGCGCGTCGGATAAATACTTGTGTCGATATCAAACACAAGCAACGTCTCTCAAACCACAAGGCACCATTTTTCAAGCACCTATAAAAATGTCGATTAATCGATTAATCGATTAAAATACCACAACGAAAGCAATTAATCGATGAAAGGCTAAATCGGTGAACGATTAACGATTAATCGATTAAAAAATTTAATCGACCATCCCTACTTAGTAGCCACCGGACCTCCGAGATTGCCGTGCCCTCGGAGGCCACGGGAAAACAAACCATGCTGCAGCTTTGCTTCCGAATGGCGGCCCCGCGCGGTTTTTAAGTACTTTCTTTCTTTCTAGCTTTCAATTAAATCGATTCTTTTAGAGCGAACGCGAGTTCACTACGTTTTTGAACTTAAAATATCTTAATGTAACGTCACCGATAGTACCATGCCGGCCGGTAGTGTCGCATAGTCGTTTCGGGAGCGCAAATACGCTGGGGTTTCAAACGGCGTTATTAAATGTGCACTGAATATTTCGCCTAAATATTTCGCAATCGGTTTGTCGAATGCGTATTAAAGCAGTGAAGATTACAACCGGGCATCTCCAAATTCTTTTCACGACCCCTTTAACCTTGAACGTCGCTTCCGCTGCATCTGATCGTAGGAAACGGGCTGTGCGTGCTACCTTCGAGGGAAAGTTCGCGATAGTGCCGCGGCGTTACAAAGGGTGCGGCGTCAAAAAGGAACCGCAACTTCGACAACCTAGGCGCATTAGCGCGTTCTAGTAGTACATACGCGAACGTTATTTTCTTTATTATTGAGGAAACAAACGCAGCACCACTCCGCAGTGCCAAAAAGACGCACGAGCGCGCCGAGTAGTGCAAAGGTGCAAACGACAGTTTTCTTCCACCGGAAATGCGTCATTCACATCAAAACTTTAAACGAAGTTGACAGATCGGTTGTTTACTTCATCTTGTTTGTTTACTTGCAAAAGATATTACACACAGCGACAGCATAATCAAGTTCATTGATTCAACACGATTCCAAACATCGCTCTTAATTTATGCCGGCTACCAGCCAATAGCAGCAATCTGCTCCATTTCGTCATAGAGCATATTAAAAAAAGAGTGAGAACCGGCCTTTTTTTTTGAAGCGAGAGCTCCTGGTTAAGGGACATCTTTGTGCTTGCCTGTTAACTCTACGCTTCGTGCACGACTGTAGAATTGTGGTGAGCTGTTTATTGCAGCCTACACTGCCGATAGAACGTCTTTTTTTCGCGAAGTCCGAGGGTGCTTCAGGGCCCCTTTAATATAGCACGCGTGCTGGCGCCACTGTTCAAGTACCCCAAACGCGAGAATTGCCGTCGCAGATGTGGCGTGGTTGCCTTCAGACATTTGCAGGACGAAAGGCTTCCCAATTTCGATGCTGGAGAGCACACCAAAACGCGACGAGTCGTCCACGATGCGGTACTGGTTGTGGGCACAAAGCCGCTCACCATGCAGACTGCTTCGTTCGCTGCAACCCAGCGTCCGTAACGGCGAGCCCCGTGAACGTAATGTTGAGTAGTACTGTGGTAGTTAGATGCATTTCCTGGCTGACATTACAAAGGACTCGGCAGCGTCACACGTTCGAACCTTCGAAACTTTGGCCAGCGCGTTGCCTCGGCGTGCGCGTTTGTCACGCCGCATATGCTCCGTGCAGAAACCTACGCTGTCTCCGCAGAAGACGCATCAAAAGCGAAACTTCCCAGTCGACTAAATCGACCGCTTGCCTATCACGTGATCAGGGCCTATTTCGCATGATTCTTTCCTTTAAATTTGTTATGACTAGGCTTCAAGATTGTCACGTGACGCCGCCTCCTAGTTTTTCGTTCCTCCATGGCTCTCGGCGCGCCGATCCAGGCCCGGCCTCCGAGAGCGCACGCAGGATCACAGAGGCCATAATCTGAGAGTCGAGAATGTGTGGTGTAGCAGCGAGGAGGCGCTGGTTGTAGCCATGGGTGTAGCATTGCTAGACAGCCATGGTTGTTTGTTGTTTTTATTTTGAGGAACAGACACAAGGCGCGTAGGGAGTGATGCGAGGACGAAAATGCGTAGGGTCAGGTTTGGCCTGGTAGCTGCCACGGAGAACGTCCGAGTAGCGAGTTTTTTTATGTGCACAGTACCGGCGCCGGCTTCTGGCGGCGCTCCACTGCCCTGCTACCTCAGGAGAAGGAGGGAGGGGGGTGGGGGCGTGGAAGCTCTGCCCTCCGCTACGCGATTGCCACGAACGAACACAGTACGCGGGACGGGAAGAGGATGGGTGCGAAGGGGACGCAGGAAGGCAGGGGGCAGCTGGAGCGCGTCTTCCCTGTGGAAGCATGCCGCTGCGCTTTGCTCGTCTCGCTCGTCTCTTGCCGCGGGCTCACTATTCTGGGTGGGGCACATGAAGAGCCGTGCTGCGCATGCGCAAGATTCAGTGATGTCACACAGCTTGCGCGCCGGAGCCGGCACCTCTCGCGCACTCCGCCGCCGCCGCGTGCGACTCACCGCCGCCGGTCTGCGCATTCCAGAGGAGTGACGTCGTAGCCGTGGTAGACGCACTGGCGCCGGCGCGCGCTCGCTGTGCAGTCGCCGTCTGACACTGCGCTGGAGCCGCTGCGCTTCTGACTGGCGTTTGCCAGTGTGGTATAGCCATGGAGAAGGATAGCGCAAATGCTGCTCAACAGCGCAGAAGAGCGGAGAAGCTTGACTCACCGGATCGCGAAGTAGTTGCCTTTGATCCACCATTAGCACCATTGATCTTGTCTATCAGAGACAGACAGACAACTCCAAATACTGTGTTGGGGCCATACAAACGGCAGCGTGTTACTTCACTGATCACCGAGCCGTCTTTGTGGCAATAGAGAAGCAACGTGACGTTGAGCAAAATAAATATACATGTGCCACATAATACGTATACCGCGTGTGTGTCATTGGAGCAGCAGTAAGCATGACAATCAAGCTAATCCTAGACAATCTAGACAACCAGGAACGCTAAGAATAATCAGCTGAACCTTTGCTAACGCTACGTATATCGTGGCATAGCCGAGCTAAGCCACTGCAACATTTCTCATTGCATTTTATGGCATCCATTCAAGAACTTTTTCTTGCAGGTAGATCTCTGAAGCAACTCATGTGCAAAATATTCCTGGATGATATATTCTTTATCTGGAACCACGGGGAGGAAAGTCTCTTCTTGTTCATGGATGATTTTAATTCAGCACCCTCATGAATCTCACTCACACACTGTTACTCTAAGTCAACCATAACCTTTCTCGGTGTCACTGCTGAAATTAGGGAGAATCGCATCCACACAAACTAATACAAAAAGCCTACGGATCGCCATCAATACCTCCATATTAAGTGTAGTCATTCATGTCACGGCAATACAGACAAATCATGTCATTCATGACATGGGTGTCATGATTTTCATGTTATGACCTCTCATTTATGTTCGCCATGCATTCATATTGTGGCATACCAATTTTTGTATACATCCCATTAACGAGATGACCAGGACAGCACCAAGACTGTGACATGTAAATCATGCCACCCATGACATGCATATCATGATTTTCATGTTAGGACCTGCCATTTATGTTCGTCAGGGAGTCATGTTGTGCCATACGAATTTTCGTATACATCCCATTAGCAAAACGGCCAGGAGAGCCCTAAGACCGTGGCATGTAAATCATGCCGCTCATGACATGCATATCATGATTTTCATGTTATGACCTGTCATTTATGTTCGTCATGTAGTCATGATGTGGCATACCAATTTTCGTAAACAACCGATTAGCGAAACGGCCAGGACAGCACGATGACACACACGCGGTATACGTATTATGTGGCACATGTATATTTATTTTTGCTCAACGTCACGTTGCTTCTCTATTGCACAAAGACGGCTCGGTGATCAGTGAAGTAACACGCTGCCGTCTGTATGGCCCCACACAGTATTTGGAGTTGTCTGTCTGTCTCTGATAGACAAGACTCAATGGTGCTAATGGTGGATCAAAGGCAACTACTTGGCGATCCGGTGAGTCAAGCTTCTCCGCTCTTCTGCGCTGTTGAGCAGCATTTGCGCTATCCTTCTCCATGGCTATACAACACTGGCAAACGCCAGTCAGAAAGCGCAGCGGCTCCAGAGCAGTATCAACGGCGACTGCACAGCGAGCGCGCGCCGGCGCCAGTGCGTCTACCCACGGCTACGACGTCACTCCTCTGGAATGCGCAGACCGGCGGCGGTGAGTCGCGCGCGGCGGCGGCGGAGTGCGGAGAGGTGCCGTCTCCGGTGGCTCCGGTGCGCAAGCTGCGTGACATCACTGAATCTTGCGCATGCGCAGCACGGCTCTTAATGTGCCGCGCGAAACGGGCTTGGCTAGGCCAGTGTAGCTAACGCTACAAAAAAATCTCCTTATTGCTTAGAGTGGTCGCCCCACAGACGACACCCAACAAAGCACAGCCAACTTTTGTCGGCGCCTTCAGCTACGAACACTGCTGTTGGGCACAAACGCGCAGCAGCCACCGGAAGGCTCCTCGCCGTCGCCATCTTGCACGGTTAGCTTTCCTCACCCCCTGCGGCGGCGAGGACTGAACACAGGCGGCGTGACGGCCAATTTCCCTGTGGAGAGCCGTGGCCGGGGCACAAAGGAACACGGTCTGCGAAGCAAGCCACGTGCAGCATCGCGGGCGAAACCCCGAGCGTGTCACTGGAACTGGCGGTCACGTGAGGATCGCCCATCGGCTCACACCTGGGACCGCGGCAACGAGCATGTTTCCACGACTGGCTGGCGCCAGACTTGAGAGAGAGGAGAGAGAGAGAGGCGAACCGGCGATCGACGTGGGAGAGGCGGGTACAGATGAAGGCATGGGGTGAAGGACGTAAGGACGTCATCCCAACGGCAGCCTATCAGATGTTGAGGGGGAATGACATTTTCCGATTCGATTGGACTGCGAGAGTGCTTTGTTTGAGAAGTGTATAAAACCCGGTGAATTATGTGAGAGAAGGTTGATCATTAAACGTTGTTTTTTAACAACAAGATGTCGAGCCGTCGTTCCCTCAAGGTGCCGCAGGTGAAGGAGCCCGCCTTCAATCCCCTGGTCGGCAGCTGGTCAACCGTTTCGCTGACAGCGGGATGAGCGGGCGAACAACGAGGAGGGAAGAAAGTTTAACTACTGCAATATCTCCGGAGCTCAGTTTTGCCCCCCCCCCTCCTTGTGCACTGCTTGCCTCCACTCTGAGTTGCAACCGGCCCGCTTTGTTCCCCTCCCGCACAGCCTTTTCTCCAGCACCCATGACACTCACTTGAAATGCCTTGTGAACCTAGGATAACCACGAAGTCTTCTGCTACTTTACTTCAAATACGTTTGGCCCATTGAGCTCAAGGCCTTACCCTCCGCTGCGTTCGAGGAGCTGAGACTACCAAAGCGC
>JABSTT010005184.1:0-18193 GCA_013339685.2 Hyalomma asiaticum
CTGCGTTCGAGGAGCTGAGACTACCAAAGCGCTAATTGTCGGCGGGTTTCAGTATAGTCGACAATCTACTGCTTCATTTCATCGTTCCTTGCTTTATCGCTTTGTCAACAATCCATTGCTTCGTTTCATCGTTCTTGCTCACTTGATTTGCTATATCGTAACACCGCTGCGAACGAAGTGCGCAAAGAAAGGGAGGAGACGTTAAAGGGCAACTCTGGCGGTTTTTACACCATCTTCTGATATCGATGTTTTTCAATGGTGCTGATAGTCCTATAGCAGCCAGGATGGTTTAGTCTGCTCAGAAACGCACCAATTTTTTGAATAACCGACTGAAAAGTGTGTTGAAACCGAAACCGAAACGGGCATACGCTTCGTGCAACGTAGTCGATGACGTCACAACCTTCCAGCCATCAGAAATATGGAGCTGGTGCCAGAAAAATGACAGCGGCGAGGTGATCCGACTATGTATTGAGTTATGCCAGCGTTTCTGAACTTCACCGCGACGATTTGAACGCAGAAGCATGGCCGTTTTGCGTTTGTAGGCCCGCTGATTCGGGTAGGCAGCGTTGAAGGTGATGACGTAAGAAACCCAGGGTGGCCCATGTGGGAATCCGCTAAAAAATTTTAAAATTCATTTCCAGGAAAACTAAAGAACTTGCAACCGGCCGGATTGGCATATATTATTACAGTATACCGAGAAGAATATATATGGAAAATTTTAATGAGATCCGTGGACACTGGAAAATCGCCGGAGGTGCCCTTTAAGAGAAATTTGGCGTGCTAAAAACCTCGAAGTACGTCAGTGAAATCTTAATGAACCAGAGCATAAAACACCATTTACTTTTTAAAAATGCGTTGTTTGCTCCTTATTTTGTTATTTCTATCAACTATTACGTGATTTCGTTCTCATTTTTTTTTCTTGCGTAATCTTGTGACATAATTATTTTAAATAACGCTGTTACGTTCATTGTTCTTAAACTCGTGCAACACTGTTTATAGCCAATAGCATTTTTCTTGGGTTTTCGACATTTTTCGATTGGCACGATTATGTACTGCTGCCCGTCCCCTAGGAAATGTACCTGTGCTCTGAGGGTAACAAATAAACTGAATAAAACGTTTTTGTCATACAGGCGGCGTCTACACTACTTCCGCCAACAACATCCGTGTTCACCGGACTACGACGTAGTGCACCAGCCGCAATAGCATTCAGCACGCTCGTTGCTTCACCTGTTCATACAGGTTACATTGGCTACAAGCCTGCATCACCGTGAGCCTCGCACCTCTTAATGCACAGTTTCGAAGTGATCCGAACTCCTACAGTTTTATGATGGTTTTAAAAGCGAAGCTGCTGTTTTTGGACGACCCGGCGCCGGCATTGCTGTGCACTCTTCATGGTGTCAGGCTTGTCTAGAGGAGCGGTCCAAAAGGCTGTGCGATACCGTGTCAGGTGCAGAAAGCTTCAGGACCTGTGGGCGGCGTCTCAGTGCATGTTTATCATATAGCGAAAACTCAGTGAGGTTCGCGAAGATCGGATTATCAATTCAAAAAGTTACAGGGGGGACTCTGAACAGTGCTCTGGGCCCTTTGTATACCAAAATGAATATTTCTCCCGTGCTACTACTTAGAATCATTAGACTTGTGCAAGCATCGGTGCTTGAAATAGATTGTTACGCTTCACTTCGCTCATTCCCACGTGACACCACAATTGCGTTTCAAATTTCTTGCGATAGCTCTCTTGCGTTGCCTGCTTCAACGCCGGTACATTCGCCAAATTTCTCTTCACTGCGGTACGAGTGAAGTGCCAGCGTGTCTCCACAGACCGATACGTGACTGTGATGCGAAGAACTCGGAACACTTCGAAGACCCCGCCTGAGCTCTTTTCCGTTCGTGAAGCAAAGCAGTTACAACGGGATCATGCAAACCAACTGCGATGTGTTGCATCTTTAAACACCTTTGAACACCTTTGAACATCCGAGGAAAGCGTGAATGCGTATATTGTGAGAGTGTCCCAAAATTTTCAGCCACAACCGCTGACGCTCAAGCACCAAACCAGAAATCAAACGACCTCCCCATGCAAGAATCTCAGCTCTTTGCCTAGCGGTGTCCCATTGCTCCTGTATAGGCTGCCCTGTTTGCAGGAAAAGCACTGCGGCCTTCAAAAGAGAAAAAAAGAATACACTGATAGTAGAGAGTGTAGGTATTTGTTTAACAGTAAAAGGGAAATCATTCCATTGCGGAAACGTACTTCCTGGTTTAAGACTCTTACAGTGCTTATTACCTTGTTCTTGTGGCTAGAGGAATTATGACAATATCCAGGTTGTCTTTAGCCTTTGTTGACATGTCTGCTGCAGCCTCGAGTGCCTCGTTGAACTGATAGAATGGCCTGTTGCTGAAGCAAAGATGCGGTTCCATAATGTAAGCTCTCTGTATTATCGTGCGTCATTGTGCACACGCGAAGGCCCAGCGTACTATATATAGTACAAAACCTTTACTGCTGCATAACACAGAAAGGAAAACTGCTACGTAAAATTTAAAGCACTGGGTGTGCGAAGTCCTTTTGTGGAATAACTGCGCATTTTGTGCTCAGACATCTTGGCGCCGTTTGGCCCTAACTCGGAGAGTCAGTCGAGAGATGGCGGTATGTTCCCGTGCGGCGCTTCACGACAGCAGCCCTTGCCTCAACAGCTTTTGTACCAGAAATATTGCTCGTGTTGTGGGTATTCCCAGTTGTATAAATATCTAGTGACTTTTGCACACCCTATTACAATGTTTGTAATTGTTCTACATTTCTGCCTCCATTGGTTTACAATGTCTTTAGAGCTCAGCGCCTAGTGAACCACGTTGCAATTTTCGAATAAAAGTGGGATGTCGTATCCACCGATAACCAAGTTATAAAGAGGAATGATCTAAGTTTATATCTCTTTTAACTAGCCGTAAAGTGAGGAAATATTGCTGACGCATTTACCTCAGTGCCACATGTGCGATGCAATTTCCGACAAATAAGCGAAAAACCTGCGATAATTAAAGCTTGTTTTCGCCAGGTTTGGGGGGGGGGGGGGGGGCTTCCACAACTCATCCCTTTATTCCGCGATTTATAAAATCGCACTAGCTCTCGCTAGGTTTATTGCATGCATTAGGCCAAAAGGGTAGCGTATGCAACCCATGAAACCAAATCCGTGACGTTAACTTTGCTGCCGAGTATTGATAGTTGCTGATGCGCTGATATGCGGAGCTTTCCTTTCGTTTTCTTTCTTTCCTTTTGTTTTTTTTTTGGGGGGGGGGGTTGCTTATTCAGTGCAACCTCAAACAAATGATTAAATCAAATGAGACAATTACTCTGTTATATATCTACTAAGCGTCCGTGGGGGTAGGGGCAAGGGAGTGAAAGAGATAGAGAGGAGAGAAAGGACGCAGTGGAGGGCTCCGGAAATTTAGACCACCGGGGTTCTTTAACGTGCACTGAAAACGCACAGTACACGGGCCTCTGGCATTTTCGCCTCCATCGGAATGTGACCGCCGCGGCCGGGATCGAACCCGCGGTTTTTGGGTGGCAGCCGAGTACCGTAACCACTACACCACCCGCGGGACCAAAGAGAGCGTTTCCATAGTCAACGCGCGCCTTTCGCTCTCTCTGTCTCTCTCTGTCTCCCAAGACAGCAGATGGAAGAGTGAGAGAGCTTGCGCGCCGGGAGGCACGCGCCGAGGGCGACGCGCGAGCCTCCCGGCGTTGCCTGGCGTGTTGCATGGTATCGCGTTTTTTGGTTGGCAGCCGAGTACCTTACCACTACACCACCGCGGCGGACTTGTAGGTTACACGATACGACGATACGTGACAACCGACCCACAGCTTAAGGAGCTTCGCCCCTAAAACCGCCTTTCCTGTACTCTCGTCAGCCGGCCTACGGCTATCAGCGCCATGAAATGGCAGCGTTGTCAGCGTTCGCCCTCGCGTACGCGCGAGAGCTCCCGACGTGCAGCGCCACTGCAATCAGGCTTTTCCGGCTCAGAGACTAGGCAACCGCTTCTACGATTCCGAGAAATTGTGGTGCATTATTGCGAATCCACCGGCACTTCCCAGTCCCTTCTAAGGGCCTGAGCAAGGCCGATGAACGAACACTCAGGCGCCTGCAGACCAACACATTGTTGTGTCCTGTAATTGTGAAACATTTGACCCTAAAGTCGGTGGGCGGTGCCCCACTGTGGGGAAGTCTCCGATAACTTCCACATGGTGTGGGCATGTCAGATGAACCCTACCCTTCCCTCTAGCCCTTCCCCTACTAGAGAGGCATATGGGGAGGCAGCCCTACTCAATTGCTCAGGACTGGAGTCTCAAAGCGCTCTAGTCCAACGGGCTCGGGTAGAGGCCTTGTCCAGCGGGGTCCCGGAATAAGGACTCCCCCTATGTAAGGGGTCCTTGTGGGCCTGGGAACTCTAATCGAACAAATGTTTTTCACAGACACACACACTGCGGTCGCGTCTGACCATTCCGCTCATCACGCGCGTTCCCATTGAATAGCGGTCCACACCGGTTCGCACACGCGGCTTGCCAGCTGTGAGCACGTGCACGTATAACAAAATAAAACAAAAACACCCTTTCCTGAACTTTCGTCAGCCGCCCTACGGCTAGAGTGTACTAGAAAAAGGAACCTTTTTCTAGTCCACTCTACTACGGCTATCAGCGCCATCCAAATGGCAGCGTTTGTCAGCCTTCGCCGTCGCGTTCGCGCGAGAGCTCCCGATGTGCAGCGCCACTGTGGTCGCGTCTGACGATTACGCTCATCACGCGCGTTCCCATTGAAAACAGCTTCATTCGGCAGGCCGCACCTCTTTTCTATTGAGCGGCCATGGCTCAGGGGTGTTTTATGAGCTCGCGCACAGCATTGCGAAAGCGCGTTTGCTTCACTCGACGAGGTGCTAGCTACTAATTTGGATTCGCTAATTAAAAAGGCTCTACTATATGGCGGGTTTAGTTTAACATATCTTTGTCGTGCAGGGTCATCTAAGAGCCGACGCTAACGGCACGGCTGCTCTGCTAATATTTATTTTGTAAGTGCGCTGAACAGGAGCTTATCACCAGCACTACATATGAGGCTAGTGTGTGGAGTATGCGTCAATGTGCGCGAGGTGAGTGGTCTATGTGGTGCATTGCTCGGGTATGCGTACGTGCATTTTAGCGTGTGTGATGTTCCTTTGAATTCAGAGTCTGTATATGCGATATTAAATGCTGATAAGGTGTGCATGTGTGACATAAATGCTGATAAATCGAGTGAAAATGTGATCGCAATGGGAAGCCTTCATTTTTCTCTTTTCCGCTTGGTCGGAACTGGTTCAAAAGTTAGTCTGCCTGGAATGCTCTACCGAGGGCAGCTTTCAAACCATCGAGTGGGAACTGCAGGGGACTACAGATTTGAACCGCTGCTGTTAGTCTCGCAGTTACTGCAAAATTGGTTCAAAATCTGCGCCAGCCCACTTAGTCCCCGAAAGGACGAACAGCATGACCCCTTTTCGTCCATATTGGTTCGGAGCGTAGAGTGACATCAAAACATGGAATATGAATTCACGAGTATTCGAACGTCGGATGCCGTAAGTTAGTTTTCGAATAATTTGATATGGTATTTCATCTTAGCAATTGTGTAATTAAACATGCATTCTGCCTTGTCCATTTGGGTATCTAAAATATTTGAGAACTTCGCAGCAAACATCCTATTCGTTCCGGAGTTCTAGTTTTCATTGAATACTCAAGTTGGCGTCAGGAAGTACTAGTGGCCCGTCATAATATTGAAATTAAATACTGCCATTATTACAAATCTCACAAGCAGCAAAAGAGAACACGCAATCGCATAGAAGGCACCTGGTGAATATTGGTATAACTATAGCTATAGCTATAGCTAAAAAACATAGTTATACAGTCAACCCCTAGTGTTCTCTTTGCTTGTTCCGCCGTGCAATGTTTTTGCATGTGGGCCTATTGTGTAAATCTTCGTCTTCAGAAGAGGGCGATGTCAGAAGACTATATTTGAATGGCGCTCAAGAGTGACGTCACAGCGGAAGTCGGACAGAGTTCTCCATGGGACTGGTTTTTTTTAAAAAGACTGCAGTGCCCTGTTATCACAATTTCATACTCTTTTCCTTTTTTCTTTTTTTCCTCTCTTCTATCTTCCTTATTTCCCTTGTCTCGTCCCCCTAGTGCAAAGAAACAAACCTGAAGTCGATTTCTGACTAACCTCGATGCCTTTCGTTCTTATTTCTCTGTCTCTCTCCTAGGGAGAAATCGCAAGCACGCGAAGTGTTACATCGTCAAACGTTAACAAGCACAGCGTGTCAAGGATTGCAAAATTGATAACGCTGACTCCTCCTCTTTTCTTTTCCTAACGAAAAGTCACGAGTCAAAGCTATGGCCGCTTCACCAGTCTACGCCACAAGGAAGGACGCCACGCAGCGCGCCGACGGCGCGGATGCATATGACGCGTAAAACACAGAAATGCAGGAGCAATACGTTCACGAGAAGAATGGACCAGGCGGGCTCAGAGAAGAAGCGCCTGTGACCAGCCTTCCGAACTACGTTCCCCGCCCATAACGCGGCCCGAGTATAAAACGCGGCCATCATTTTGGCCCGTCCGTGAAAATGGGAGCTGTAAACACGAGTTATGGCTGTTCCAGTCATGGCACTGCCAAGTGGCGAGAGACGTACCGTATCTCCGCAGATTTAGGGTGCGAGGAGATGAGATCGCTTGCGATGAATACGTCAAGTTCACCGGCTCGTTTGCGCACCGCGTATAGCAAATGCAACATATTAAATCGTGCGAAAATGGAAGTTTGTTTTCAGCTACTAACAAACATGTCCGTTAGCAAAGCTGACTTTAAATACGTTTGCAAAGTGTCGTACATTTTAAGATCTTTTCATTCAATGTTTGTGGTCTTAAGCGCCATCTCACGGTATTACGGAAGCCGTTACGGGCAAGTATATTGAAAAAAGTAATTATTATAAGGGTAATCACTGAGGACGCACCTGCTGGAGAATCTGTGAAGATAAGTAGTACTAGTCCTTCATTTATTATACTTTTGAGAGAGACAAAGTCAAAGCGACAAAAATCAACACTGAAAAGACTATCACCTTGTGTGCCGTCGCCTTATCTTACTTACCCTATATTTGCTTGATTTCAATTCGCATAAATAGTCTCAAATCGCAGCCGACTGTTCACTGACATGAACGCTCTACAGCTTGTTTTTTCCTATATTGGATCGAGCTTCTTCGCTGATGAGCTGTTCTTCCTGCATGGCTGCATCAGAGAGGTACGGGCATACAGCCTGTGCTGCGAAGGCACCAGAAAGCGAAAGGCCAGTTGGCCTACATTGAGCGTTGTGCGTCTTAGTTACGACCCGCTCAAGGAGCCCTCGCAATGCAACAGCTTGCGCGAACATAACTCGCGCAGATGCCGACGCGCGGCATGGAGGGGTGAGTGTAAACAAATGAGCGCATTTTAAGCGGGCGCACCTGGGCTACGCATCGCAGTGCAGGGGCCGAGCAACGAGTAAGCTGTTAATGCTCCCGTTGTGCATATATCATAAGCGAGGCGGAGAATATTACTTGGAAGATAGTTTCCCCCATGTTATTCTTTCGAGTTGCCTAGGCTAGCTCGGAATGCCACACATTTTGTGGGATTTCCGCTTGGTTTGTAGTTTAGCTGAAGTCTTGAACGGCTGAACGGTGGAGGATTTTTTCGCGGCGCTCTCAGGGGGATGGAACGTGTTCTGTTTCGCCCCTTCGTGTAAGAAGTATTAAGAGAAAATAGAGGCAAAGTAGCCACAATTGAAGTGACAGCACAGCGCCTTTATTGTTTCTTTAAAGAAAACCTCAACTGTCATAAGTTCTACCAATTTATAGACTAATTTCCAGAGAAGTCTTGAGCTCTGAGCTCATTTCTGCTTGGAGAGAAGATTCCCTAAATGACAGCGAGTTCCTTCTTTGCTAACGTTCTAAAACACTACATTGTCGAATGGTCTGATTACGGCGCCTTTGGTACACATCAGAAGTACAGGTCCTTGTATCGGCTGCATCCGTGATCCGGAACGTAATGAAGGTTGCGATGGAAAAGCGTTTCCTGTACGGTTCCATGACAGCGTTTAAAGCCTCAAACCCAGTTTTAGTCTCCAATGGCATTAGAATAAACGTAGATTAATGATATTGCCACGAAAAGAAAATCATATAAATACTTTCGTATCTGGTACATTTCTGTTACAATTGAGTGCATGTGAACCTTTTTACTTCAATATGAACTCTGGACAGTGAACTGACTATTGGCAGACGTTTGTTTCTTTTCATTCACTTATCTCTCCGTGTCCTTACATCTGTATTTATTTTCTTGTGACATCTTTGTAGTTCTTTGGTGCGAACAACAGATAAGTGGGGTAGCCGAGCTGATAGACCTCAACTTCTCCACAGCACTAGAGATAACGGAACAGAACATATCTGTCAGCCGATTAATTCGTATTGCGTGCGTGTTTGTTAGTTGCTTGTGCGTGCTGTATTGTATGCTTAGGTGCTTTTCGCAGCATTATCACTAGATTAAAACTCGTTGTTTTGTGTTCCAGATACGTCTCCAGTCCCTTAACAGCGCATGCATGATTGCGGGACACCTAACCTACTATCATTCCCTTCCCCAACTTCACTCTGGCGATTCTATAGTGGCAACCTGGAACACCATGAAATCACCACGTGCCTTTCTATTTGCGTGGCTACGTCGGACGTAGACACCTTTGAAAGATACCCATTCGCTAGACTTTTGAGGCACCAATGCCAACACGAGCAAGCGTGTGCTGGTTTTTAGAAAATCGCGCACTTTCTGAAAACCTTGAAAAGCCTAAAACTACGTTACCTACTAAGGTATAAATATGTTATGCGCACATTAATTAGTATTAAAACTACGTTACCTACTAAGGTATAAATATGTTATGCGCACATTAATTAGTATGCTTTATAACTTCTCCATGAGGAATAATGATATTAAAGAATGGTCTAACATACACCGATATCTATACACCTTAGACCAATGCATAATATGCCAAACTAAACAGCTACCATCGCGCACATGCTATGAGATTGTATAAAAAAACCGACAAGGCGCTACCTCAAAAGCCCTCCCGCCATAAAGATGGCCTCTGCCCTGAGCATCCGCAACTTCGGTGAACAACTCTGGGCCGTCCAGCAGGTCCTTCAGGTGGCAAAAGGACACGGTCTCTACGAGCCCTCGGGGGTGACCTAAGGCCTGGTCGGCTAAGGCCTCTGCAGGACACTGAATAAAGTTTGCACCAACCAACCAAACCGTCGAGGAAACCATGAATAATACTAAGTTCACGTCATTCTTGTAATCTTATGAGTTCATATTTTAAATCTTGGCGCAAGTTAACTTAAAGAACGCGCATTCGTTGTGGTAGCGTGGTCCTGTGTCCCTTGTTCTTTTGCTACTTTTTACATGTCTTGACACTCCTTTCGAAAGCACAGCTTCTAGTCCATACTCGCCACCAGTCTCTGCTATAGGTACTGCTATTTACCAATGACAAACTCGGGTGCTGGACGACGCCATGACATCTTAGGGTGTATGACAGGAGATCGTGTGGGATCTAGGTCTTGAACGTATTTCTGAAGAGGCTGTGAGAACTGCGCGGAACGTGTTCTTCGTAGTGTCGTCACACGTGTTCGATGCCATTTGTGTTGCCTGTTGTCACTAATTCAAAATGTACTCGACCAAAATAGACTGCACACATTTTATTTCATATCCCAAGCACCTTCACCGTATCCCGTGGAGACATAAATCTTGGATTGCTCCTTCTACTCTAGTGAAGAAAAAAATAATTGCAGAGGTGAAAAAACTTCTGTCTTCGCCAAGTTTCGCCTTGTATGGTATTCATCCAGTGTAGGCCTTTCTGTAATAGTGAAATCATGCAATAACAAAGGCATCAATGTGTAACTGTTCTTCCCATGTGTTCTGTATCATCAGAAAATAAAATGTCACTTTGGCTAGATTAAGTGTACACCTACTCAACTCGCCTAAACATTCCCATGCCAAACACAACGTCAATTTAAAACAATGGGGTTATTTATATAACTTTAGTCCTCAGAGGTCTACGGATATTTATAGTTCAGATGGATGCTATTTCCCAAAGCACTAAACAATATGACTAACCGTTAACGAAACATGTTGAGCTTTTAGTACGTGTGCATTCCGAATATATATATATCGGACTCCGATGGAAACCTTGATAGGGGATGCCGGCAGGCTAGGTGGGCAGATGAGATTAAGAAATTTTTCATGTAACCTTGCCGCACGTAGCACGACACTGGTTTAATCGTACAAGCATGGGCGCGAATAGGCATTGCTGGAAATTGTCTCCCAGGCTGGCTCAAATAAAGCGAACATGTTCGGTAAATGTAGGCTCCCTTATTAGGTACCTATGGGTCGCGAAAAAGACAGATCTTTGCCCATGTTTGCTTATTTGTCACAACGATCGGACAGGCTTTTTTAACGCAGTGGGCGTAGACAGGCCACCAGTGCTGCTGCTACCGATGAGGATGATGGTGATGACGAGGTGTACAAGTTCAATTAAGTACAATTTTATATTTCTGGAAGGAGAAGCCAGCATAAGATGCTGTTTGGAAAGATTGACTGAGTTCCTGTCTAAAATTATAACGAAAAAGCAGAAGCAGCCGTAAATTAAATGCTGGCCACACAAATTAAAAACACAACCACAACAAACTTGAACTTGCAACGCGCACATCAGTGCACACGTCGATGGGGAAGCTATCGAGGAAATGCGAACTTAACGTGCTTAAAGGGCCACTAAACAGGCCCCTACTTTTTTTAAGCCGCCCAAACAAGCTAACTCACTCACAGAGAAGGTTGCGGCGATCACGTTCTGCGAATATGACAGCGCTGCGCGCCACACAGACGCCGTATTTCAAAAGACAATTCCCGCGCCTCTTTCCTGTGATTGACCAGTCGCGCTCGCATCCTATGTGTCGTCACGTTCTACCGCGAACAACTTTGCGCAGTTGCAGCTCGTTGATTGGTCGAAACCAAGTCTATCTCATATCCTGTGGCCATCCCACCGCGTGAGCGCCGGAGCAGCGCTGGCCGGAGCAACCGGAACTGCAGCGCAAGCGTCAATGACGTCAATTGCTCACGTCATGTCACGTGTCAAAAGTGGGTGGAGTCACGACGGCGCGCCGCGCCCACCCTATCCTCAACAGAGAAGGGTGGGGAGGCCGACCGAGAAAACGAAACCGACGCAAGCGGCCACTTAAACTCGCGTAACTCCTTTATTATTGCACCTATTCGCAAAATTCTTGCGGGAGCATGTTCAAATTGCAGAGGAGTACAGTTATATCTTTAAAACAAATTTTGGACCTCGAGGTTGTTTAGGGGCCCTTTAATAAGGGCGCTATGTGGACGCATAAAAAGCGACATTGTGTAAAAGCTGGGAGAAGTACTGGAAGCAGCAGGTGGTAATTAATAGTTGCTGCACACGCCAAACGGTAGGTACCGGCCTGTATTGGCGCCAACGGCATTGTTGCGCTCACTCTTATGAGAGTTGGTTTCATGACGACGTGCTTAGAGTCGCTCGAGGAGCAATTACGGGTGGGTTTTGTGCCCAAATAAATGGAGTTATGGGGCAATTTAAATGAGGGTCGCCGCACTGCGCAGCCGGGAGTGAGCGGTATAACCATCCGGGTGTGCGAGCCTAGATGAACTTAGGTCGATCCAAAGCTGCAGGTTGGAAGACGGATCCGCTGAATACCTTCTGCATACTATGTGACCAGTACTCGCCAGTTCACTATGGTGATTGGATGATGACGCCAACGCAGGCGTAGTCACAGACGCGGTTTAATTGAGCGCACTGTGGTTCTCAGGCCTACAAGAGCACGTCGAAGAAGATGAAAAAACGGCAACGTTGGCATTATCATATAATGTTGCTGTCAGGTGACCGGAGGTTAAATAGGGAAGAAACAACTGCAACCTTCCCGCTCTACGAGCGAATGCCACGAGTTCCGAAAAGTGGCACGACTGATCCATAGATGGGCCTGTACTTGTAGAAACAGGGAGATCAGGGCCGCGTTGACTGCTTGTGTCCACAATCTCAGGGGCCCAGTATTGTCCATATTTTACAGCACTGCTCTTTTTCCTTTGCTCAGCGGACACAGAGTCATCCTAATAAAGGTGACTACGCGCGAGGTGAGACGCGCAGCACCGCCAGCACCGGTAGCAATTTTTCCCACTCCAATGCACCTCTAGGAAGTGGTGGAAGCAGCTACGGCACGTTCTTTCCAACCTTTCATAGAGGGCGCCAGGGATTCCACTTCTGTGTGAGCAACTTTTTTGGCCTGACGCCCGCACCAAGTATCCCACCTATGCCGGCACGGGTTAGATCATACAATTTTCGCTTGAAAAAGGGAAGTCTTTTTCTTCGCGCTTCGTGCTCTGTAAATGACGAAGGCACGACGCAGCAATGGCAGACAATTCGTGATGATGACGATGACGTCAGCATGTTTCTTTTTCCTTACGCATTCCAATAGAGTTTAGTATGTACAAAAAAGTATAGTATATTACGCATTCCTATAACTGTGAAACTAAACTGAAAATTTCAAAAGTTGTTATCGATTCTTTGGGGTTCGATGTTGCCTAAGTCATCTACCAGATTTTACGCGTTCTTCGGAATCCTTGGCACCGCCGTGACAACCGTTGGGTCGCTTGGGCCTGTGGTGGTGGTCTCATTCTCATCGTAGTAATCATAGCCAATGTCACTTCGTTCCATTTTCAAAATCCTTGGGACCGCCGTGACAACCGTTGGGTCGCTTGGGCCTGTGGTGGTGGTCTCATTTTCATCGTAGTAATCATAGCCAATGTCACTTCGTTCCATTTTTGCCGCTGTACAACGGAAGGAAAAATGAAACATCATAATTAATCTGACGCGTAGGTATGAATTTCAGTTTTATTGCATTTAATATAGGCTATCCTTATAGTTATTGCCTTTTTTGTATATTTCACATTGGCCAAGTTGATGCTTAGTGTTGAGTGTTTCCTTACAGGGCACTTCCACGTACAAAACATTGAGGTACGCAGAAAGAAAAACACCGGCTCAACACGATATTTTCGAATGCATCTGATCTACTTAGGCCTAAAGAAACAGCTACCCAAGAGGTGACTCATGCATGCGTTTAACTTTATCAGTGCTGTTGCTTAAGTACGCATATGTAGCGCAGTAGTTTGAGTCAGACGACATTGTCCATTTCGCTATCACCTGACAAATGAGCGCCAACCAAGATAGAGACTTGCGCAGAGTATTCTGTCGTGTAAACGGCCCTCATCTCCCTCCAACATATTTAGCTGAAATAATGTTATTGCGCAAGTGAGGGTATGCCCCACTCATTGCTTAAAGCACACTTCATGCTTGGCAATTATCAGATGCCGACATCGAAAAATAAGTTACCTTGCAATACAGCTAAGCATATTAATTGAAAGATTGAAAACAACGTATTCCCCGCTCACGGGTGACGTGCTACACAGGATAACACGACTTCGTTCAAAAGAGCTCGACGATCCCTAAGCATATTCTTATGAGATGAGAATGCGAAGGCGTTTCTTTTGGCTAGATTCTTCCTACGAAGGGGTGCTGTAAACTAGTGTTGCCGAGTTATGGTATAAAGAATGAGGCAGTGTAGGAGGCCGGATTTTGTTTATTTCATCGAACGGATCATCATGTCATCGAACGGATCATACAAAATAGATATTCACGCCAGAAATTCATTTCACGAGTGAAGAAACCATCGATTTCCAATGGAAACCCGGCGCTCTCACTGAACGCATTCGCTTTCTGCAGTGCCCCTCAGCGGTCGGCCCATAAAAGCTTAGAAGTTTCCAGGAAGCCCGATTTCTTGCTTTGATTGGGCTAATTTGGGCTACTTCCGAACGCGATCATCCTGAATTATCTTTTTTTTTTCCTGTGATGGCATATAAGTGCAAAAAAGGTCTATTTCAAAAATATTATTGGCATCCGATGATGCCGCCCCGCCACGGTGGTCTAGTGGCTATGGTACTCGGCTGCTGATCCGAGGGTCGCGGGATCGAATCCCGGCCGCGGCGGCTGCATTTCGATGGATGCGAAATGTTGAGGCCCGTGTGCTGTGCGATGTCAGTGCACGTTAAAGAACCTCAGGTGGTCAAAATTTCCGGAGCCCTCCACTACGGCGTCTCTCATAATCAGAGCTGGTTTTGGGACGTTAATCCCCACAAAACAACAACAATCCGATCATGCCATTACCGTTATCACGAAACAAACCAGTGGTTCTGTAGCGTATAGGTTACGGAATACTATTTTTTCTTCCTGGTCCTGCCCGACTGGCGAATTGGGCTTTCACAGGCAAAATTTAGCAACCTCTCTCCATGGGATTGCAAAATACTCGAGCACATTCCGTGTACTGTACCTATAATTCGGTACCCAACACCATGTTCTGCCTATAATCGTATTCCTTGAATCAAACGACTTTCTTACTTCCTGTCAGCCTGGATTTCGAAAAGAAAAGTTATTCCTGCAACCCGCATCTGATAGAATCTCAGCTCTTCATACCGAAATCTATTGAAAACAATAGCTAGGTAGATGCGCTTTTTATTGATTTTCGAAAAGCTTCGATACGGTGTTTCATAAGCTAAGGAGTTTAAGCCTTTTTTGCGTTAAATTCCCTAAAAGCAAAGTTCTAAATTGTACACGCGACTATTTGTATGAAGGAAACCAATTCGTCGTCCTGCAAAGCGCCAAATCTTCACCGGTACCTGTGTGCTCAGATGTTTCACACGAACCTGTATTATGCCCCTCATTGTTTTTTATATGTATAAAAACCATTGTAAACAATACGTCACCCAATAACAGTATTCGTTGATGACTGCAAGGTCTATTGAGGAATTACTACTGAAATTGGCGCAAACGCTTTGCAAACCTACTAAGATAACATAGCAAACTTGTGTAAAAAAGTGGACCTAAAATGTAAGTATTAAAAAGCGCTGTAGCGTAATCTTTTACAGAAGAAATTGCAAACTACGGAACGCATAAATATATAGAGGACATGTTTGTCGAAATACTTTCTGAGTATAAACACCTAGGAGTATATCTTACCAAACATTTTACATAAAATAAACAGGTTGATAATCTCATTGCAAAGGCAAGTAAAATTGTGCATTTCATTTGGAGAAATTTCCAGCAGGCAACGCACGGAGTTGAGTAAACTATCTTTTTTTACGCGTCAGAGCAATACTTGGTGATGCTTGCGTAGTATGGGATCATTATCATGATTACCTCATTGATAAACTAGGAAAGCTATGCATCAAAAGGTACTTGTTAGCCAAAATTATAGCCTGTACTCGCGTTTCAGAAATGACGACCAGTTTAAGATAGGATCTGCTGCATTTACGTAGGCAGAATCTAATGTACCAAGTAATATATAAGGTACACAGGCGTTAATAGCTACAACTACTTCCAGGATTCAGATTCCATATCCGCGCTCTGTTACAGCGGAAAATATATTTTACCTGCAACAGCAAGGCAAAAATATTTTAGCACTTCTGTTTGCCAAAAACAATAAGCCAGTGGGAGTGTTTTCGAAATGGTCTCGTAAATGCGACTGATAATAGGGTAATTTTTATTCTTTCCTAACTCCACACTGTCTTTCATGAAAAAGAAACTGTTTGGAAATTTCTGGAAACGTGTTTAACCGAATGTACATTTGTTTTTTTGTTTTTGTTTTGCCCTACAACAGAAAATGATGATAATTTTTCTTGCATTTCCTACCTAACGCCTTTAGGGTGATTTAAGTATTCTGTGAATGAATGAATGAATGAATGAATGAATGAATGAATGAATGAATGAAAATCACAAATATCAGGTTATCCAAACTAGAATAAAAGCTCTGGGGAAGATGGATGCTTGAATCGATGAACAAATCGCAAGTTACGATTTAAAACAGGGAATGTCGCGGGAGCCAACGTTTCGACAAGCGGACTTGTCTTCGTCAGGGCGGCAACGTCAAGCATTACAACGTCAAGCGTTGCCGCCCTCAGGTTAGTGAGTCTTGCCTTGCGAATCAAGATTGCCGAATTGGCGACGACCATCACAACAGCATTCCGTACGGCGTTGTATTGTATAGCCCAAAAAGTGATCAGAAAATAAAAGGCCCAGTTACGGGGTCGCAAGAAGTTGTATTCGTCGTTAACCCGAAAAACTTCCAAGTTTGCAGGCTGCAGAAATTCAGGATTTCATTTCGAACTAATATTTATTACACTAACTAAAACAAAATGGTCGCACATGAGGCTGGGTGTCAGTTCGATAAATAAAAAAAGAATGAGGAAAATCCCAGCACTTAATTTTGCCAGGTATCAACGTCAAGCACTACAAACTATATATCAGGACACATCGCACCACGTCAAGAGGCCAGGTGGTTACTCCAGAACATCAAAAAAGAACGCAAAAGGCGTCACAGTTCTAACTTTATTTTGAATCAAAGCTGAATGGTATGAACGCTATACATTCTGAAGCTAGAAAAAAAAGGGTGTTTCCTGGGGACACGTCTGGTGGGGAGGAAAAGCACCAAGATGGAAGGAACTCAGGCCACGAATAAAATATTTTAAAGCCAAAACCAAATGGGCCCGTGCACAGATTTCGAAACGTCTTGTTTTAGATATTACAGAGGTTTTATTGGTGGTCGCCTTGTACACCTTTGATAAAGCATAGATTATACCAGTGTGCACTTCGTTTCGACTAACACTGAAACTATTTAGATAATCACCTTTTTTTTTTCATTTGTGGCGCATCATGTAATGCACTTACGAATCGCATTGACAAGAATTTCTTCATTCAGAAGTGCACTAAAACTTCACAGCAAATTCAGCTTGCAGTTAGAGCAGCTAGAATATAGGTTATAGCAAATGCTTGCGCATTAGTATAGATTCTGCTTATCAGATACCCTTCCTTGAGTACAACGGGAATTTATATGTGACACATACATATATTGTTATTGTTACGCATTTCAAATATATGCATAGACCTTGAGTATTAATGCGCTGAAAAGTTTTCAGATACGCCTAACTATTGCACTCTCTATAACACTCTGGGCTGATATGTGCCAATAGTGTGATAAGACTAAAAAATTGGCTGGACCGCTGGGAACTCCAATTTAGTTACTGTTGACCCGGTTCCTCTTCGTACGGCGCAATAAAGCACTTTTACATTTCGCACCAATCGAGAGTTTACAGTCGTCGCCAAGACTACCACTTTTTACCTTAACAGAGAAATAGCGCAGCAATTAGGATATGATGAAAAGATGGGGATTTTTGCAAGCAGCACAACTATTGGATTTAGATATTACTTACCAACTGCAGCACACAGCATCAAAAACAAAAAGTATTTCATCGTTCTGCCGGTGGATTACTGCTGCTGTAGATGCGGAACGAAGACAGTGCATTTATATGCTCTTGGCCACATATGAAGCTTGAAGTTCATAAGTTAATTGTCAGTGTACGCAGCATGTGAGAAACCAACAATGTCATGAAGCCGCAGGAGCAAAAGGCGCAAACACGGATGTACAGGCTCTCGGTTGTGGGTGTACAGCAGACATGAAAGAGCAGCTGTTTTTCCGTACACACACACAAACACACACACACACACACACACACACACACACACACACACACACACACACACACACACACATATATATATATATATATATATATATATATATATATATATATATAATGTGTATGTCATTCTTGTGGCATTTTAAGAATATCTCACTGAAAGCTCGAACAACCAATATGTTTATCTTGCTGAAGACTCAGGAACTTGAGCGGAGAAACACACAGTGTGGTTGCTGCGTTCACTCATAGTAGAACGCACGCATGTGACCTTCGAAACTGTAATGTCACCAACCACGGCTAGGTTAGTGACACTGGAAGTCGGATCCTAGTGTGGTGAAACCTGCGCCTCGGCAGCATTTGTTGTTCCAATGTTTGCTTACTCTTTACATTTGGTCCTCAGCAACACCAACATTAGAAAATACTCTCAAGATGTCCAGCTATTCTGCTTCACGATCATCATGAAGCAACAAAAGAAGAGAAAATCCTCGCATGATTGTGTTGTCCGAAATCGA
>JABSTT010005185.1:0-23582 GCA_013339685.2 Hyalomma asiaticum
AAACTTCATTGATGCGGAGTATTGCGTACTGCAATTTATACGATGCATTTACTGCATTATAAGAGACCCTTAAATTATGTTAAACGTTAAACATTTTGTAAGTGACATCATTAAAATAGTCACCCTGTCCTCCTCTGTAGTGAGAGCACCTATTGGCCTTCACTATGCGGGGGTGGAGTTGAGAGGCAGTTATTATTTCATGAAGAGAAACGGCAATTTTACAAATAGGGTGAACCAATCATTACGCATCGCAAATGATTGTATTTCTTTATTTAACTTCAATTTTTGCGAGCGAAGCCTTTTGCTATTTTAGGAACTTCTGTAGTGTCGCTTCTGAGTTGCTGCGTTATTCGACGAAAACAGTCCCAACCTTGTCTAAATCCAATTAATCTCGAAATATTGAGAAAAACCTCATCTGCTTCATACGCAGAATGCACTAGTCCTCGAGTTGTGTTGCCATACGATTTTTGCATGTGAAAAAATTTTGACATGTGAAGGTCATTCATCATCACCATCATCTTCATCCCATCTTATGTGCACTGCAGGACGAAGGCCTCTAGCAATGCTCTACATCCTTTCCTGTCTCGTTCGAACTGATTCCATTTGATGCCTGCGAATTTGTTGATTTCGTCACGCCGTTTTACTCTCTGTCGTCAACGGCTACGCTAGTCTCCCTCGGTATCGATTCGTCGTTCTAACTGTCCATCGGTTACCTAGCCTTCTCTTCACGCAGCCTGCCCATGTCCATTTTTTCTTCTTAACGTCGTTATTACGTCGGCTACCCATGTATGTTCCCTGGCCCACACGGCTGTCTTCATCTTATTATGTAAGCCTATCATTTCTTTCGTTCCATCGGCCCCCTGTGTGGTTCTTAACTTCCTTTTGAGCTTCTTTAAGGAATTCTACAGTTTCTGCCCCGTATGTCAGTACTGGCAAAATGCAGTAGTTGCGTAATTTCCGATTGATTGAGTTCGGAATGTCTCCCCTTTGCGCGTCATCCCATGCTTATTCTACGGTGCATTTCTTTTACATGGGTGGGTTCTCCTTTCAGTGGCTGTCCTAGATATATGTATTGTGTACAACTTCTAATGTCTGGTTTTCAATCGTGAAAACAAGTTTTTTTGCCGTGCCGTTGAGCATTATATTTGTTTTCTGTATGTTCATCCTTAATCTTACTTCAGCGCTCTTTCGGCTTTCTCGGCTTAACCTAGGTGCGGCCAAATTTCTTTTTTTATTGACCGCTTCGGTCATGCTGATCAATTACGTATTTTTTCGTTACCATCTCAACAGTCTGCTTTCGTAAAAAATAGTTTAACAAAATACAATTTTGCTCTAGAGCTTGAAACCGATGTAAATATGCGCATATTATTGAATTTCTGAGAATTTTTCCGTAGGGAAGAGTACGGAATAAAACTAGAAATTGTAAAAAAATAGGCTTTAGAGGTTTCTGTTTCGTAAAATTTTGTTTCTCCCTCGGTGGTGTTGCCCACGCTCTAAAATAAATGCCTAAATTTGGCAACAAACTAAATTTTGGCCATGAATAAGTGTATTTAATATGCTAAGGTGGTCCGTGAGAGTATACGCACAAAAGTGGAAATATATCGAGACGCTAACCTACTTTCACCACTGAAATTTTAACCGACATAATTTACGTTCTAATACAGAAAAAAGTTTTGAACTTGAGTTCTACGTTTTCGATATATCGGTTTTCACTTCGACTTCACGTAGTAATATTGTGAAAAATTGAATAGTAATTGCCTAAATATGCAAATTCAGAGCATTAAAAACAGATAAACACGTCCTATGGAGACACCGTCTGCTATTTCATGCGGAGCGAGTTCTGTTGGTTTTTTCAATTCCCACCAGCAGGGTCCGAGACGAAGTCGAATTTCGAACCAACGCATTACAGTGGATGATCGTGAAGTTTGAAAACATCTTTCTCGCTTTAAACATAATTACTTGGATTAATATTTTCGTGGTGAAATCCCTTATACTTAATTATATCTGCTGTAGCACGTTCTTTGTCATGAAACACCTTATTATGTAATAAATGCTTATACATGATAAATATTGCGATTGTTTTTATAATTTGAGCTTTTATTTCACCGCCCTTGCAAAACACAGAGGCGCAAATATTTCATTTTTCAGAACAGTGCGCTGAAAGATATATTCTGCGCAAATGCTATAAGGTTGAGCAGAACTCTACAAATATCATTACTTCAGCAGAAATTCTACAAATTGAGTTATTTGACCATATTGCGTGGGTGGTAACAGTTGAAAAGCCTAAAATATTTTGCGCAAGTATTCCTAATGAAATTAATATATTCAGCCAACGCAAAAGCGCATAATTGAGAACACTGCGCCGTGTGGTCCAACAAAAACGTTTTCCGCCTCTAGTTATCCACTTGAAGGTAACTTCAAAGTAATGTTCATGTACGTGACATTTCGTCGTCATATACTATGAGATTTATAGATTTTACCAATGAATTCCGGTTGGGATACCTGGCGTAGAATGATCTTCTTCCAAATGTTTTCTTTTAAATATTCTGCCCGCACCCTTTACATCGCCATGTGGAGCACGAGGGCATTGTAATAAATAAATAATAAATTCTGCAAATTTTTACCTTCGAAACCGTACTTTTTGATAATATGAATTTCTAAAATTTAGGTCACCAATTACGTAGAAATCTGAATACAAGCTTAGTGGTTAATTTAACACTACGTAACAATATCGCCAAAAGTTGATGGAAAGTGGGCAACTAACGACGACCATATAGTAATCTTCCATCGCTCTGACTTAAAGGAAAAACTGGGTTCAGTGGTAAAACAAGTGCTTGCCCTTACAATCCCTCACAAAGACACCGTTATAGTTCGTTCTCCGTGACGCTCTGCCGCTATCAGGACTGACTGCACAAAGAGAGGAATGGCAGGCAGCCACTGTACCGAGTTATCTCGGCTGGTCGTTATGGATCGGTGGCCCTGAAAACGCGACCATGACAAGTATTGGAGCAAGAAGCTTCTGTCGCTTCGTATATAATAACCAGCCTCACGATAACGGGCCTCACTTGAGACATCATACGAGCCCGGTAAGGTACCTTTAAATAAAAAAGAATAAATGTAAAATGAGCGTCCCGCCGCTTCGAATCCCTAAGGAATTCAACTCACCCCAGCGCGCTCATTGTGACGCTAATTATGCGCGCCCCGAAGACACATTGTGGAGACTTGCGAGGGCATCGAGCCCGTCCTGTTTGCTCGTCGCTGGCAAACTAGCGGTGAGACACGCAGTGTGCGAGCTCCAGTTTCATTGTACTCGCAGATCTGGGTGCACAAGTGCGGACATATTGGGCGCGGCGCGCACGCAAAGCGGGAAACGGTACACTAATTAGCATGGTGGCCATGGTTCCAATAATATATATATATATATATTATATATATATATATATATATATATATATATATATAAGATATTATATAGAATATATATATTAATATATATATATATAATTATATATAGATAATATACTATACCGCGCTTTATTCATTGTGCTAATAAGGAGTATCTATAAGAAATAAATATACTTCTATAGGCCCACGGTGAGAGGGCAAATCTCAAGAACATATACACCGAATTCAAAGGCGAGATCTGTATCCTGACAATTACCAAATCCGTTACCGTATAACAAACGTAGCCTATCTAGTAATGGAAAATGAATCGAAATCAACGGAAAAAGATATAAATATGTTAATGATTCATATGTAACTATGGTTTCTCACCCCTGTCAAATTGAGAAAGAGATTCTATTTTTTTTTTTTTGCCTGTTGCGAGATCTTTTTTCTAATGAAGTCGCATATGGCCTTTATGCGTACAAGACTGGAGCGTCATGCGTCTCACCCTATGCCCTCCTAGGCTTCACTGTCTGTTAGATTCATTAAGCTCGTGTCTAACGAAGAAACGAGCACTTGATTCATCACATTTTTGCTATTTCATAGCGTGGTCATCGTTCTGTCCGACTTGGTGCCGTTAGGTAGCATGCGAAGGTTTATTCGTCAGCAGCTATCTCGCGTTAACATCACGTACTACCTGACCCCTTCTGGTAACAAGAGTGCTCCACATTCGCCGCCATGAATGCGAGTGGCACTGGCTAGCACTCCCAGGCTTAAATGTACAGAAATACCCGATAAAACTAACCGGGAAACGACCGTTCTCGTAGATAACTTGGTAGACCACGTGACGTACAATCCGAAGGTTCGGTCACCACCAACAGCGGGTGTTTTGTTGTTTTCTTTCTTCGTTCACTTTAATTCCTTTCCATTAACGTCATAATTACTACACTACGGCTAAGAGACTGCAGTTATCATCTCCTATGCCTTCATCTTATTTATCTTTTTATTTATTTATTTATTTATTTATTTATTTATTTATTTATTATTTATTTATTTATTATTTTATTTATTATTTTATTTGTTTGTTTGTTTGTCTGTCTGTCCTACATCGTCCAGTGGCATAATTGTCAGGGCGGCGAAAAAAACAAAAATAAAACAAACAAACAAATGTAAAATCGAAGCGGTGAAGTACATTTGCGCAGCTGTTCGTGGGCATTCGCCCAAAGCGCGCATCCTGCACTGCAGAATGAGATGCATCTGCAGGAATATCGGCAACTCACGCATATAACTGACTCCATTCGCGGATAGAGGGGAAAAGGGAAAAAAAAGAGAATGATCAAATACACCAGTGCGACAGCTTATTTCCGGGATGGCTTTTCCAACGTAATACGGGCTCATCATGCATAAATATTTTTAATAGGAATTTCACAAGAACAAATGAAATAAAACAACTTTAATCGCAAGAGTTCTCTTCGCCGCTGAAGCTTCCAACCTAAGTCACTAGTAGGGCAGATTGAAAGTGGCATATGTCGTCGTCCTTTTTTTTTGGATTCGTTCGGTTGTCTCTGACAAAAAAAAAAGAAAAAACAAGTCCTTGACCTATTCCCCTTTCGTTATGTGTAGGATTTGGTAATCACATAGAGAATGCGATTCTTGTTCGGCTCGAAACGAAGCAAGAGCACAGCCAAGATACATAATAGAAAGACCAGATTTAAATGGGTACCCGCATCAGTCACACCCGCAGCCGGCAAAACAACGGAGGCCATATTCTGATGTGCAGAAACGCCGTCGCTCTGAGTTATCGGTGCATGCGTATTCAATATTAAGTTCGAAACATTTCTTCGAGAACGTAAGTCACTGTGACCCTATCTATCTATCTATCTATCTATCTATCTATCTATCTATCTATCTATCTATCTATCTATCTATCTATCTATCTATCTATCTATCTATCTATCTATCTATCTATCTATCTATCTATCTATCTATCCGCTACGTCTCAATGCTCTCCTGTTCGCCCCGTTCATATTGTTCATATAGTACTATACCCAAATATTTCAGAGGTAGAGTATAAATGCATGACGATCCTGAATGAGCGATCTCTACATCACCAACGTGATAAAATCGTCATGTACGTCACGATTAATGATACCGAAATGACGCGTAGTTTTCTGCACGTCACACGGTTCACTGCTTCCAGGACAGGCCCACATGCCGGCTTAAGGAGTTCCGCTCTTAAAACAAGGAAGGAACACCGTTTGTCCTCGCTTCCTATTTAAATGTAGACACAACAAGCACACAGAAGCAAACACAACATCCCAAGCGGTAAGCGGGTATCGAACACGGGTCCTCGAGGTGTCAAGCAAGCATGCTATACCACTACGCTGCGGCGGCTTCTCCCACACGGCCATGTGGATTAAATAATGCAGCCGCAGCGGTAATCATGGTGCTTGTGTAACGTGCATTGCGCTTCTAGTGTGTGATAAGCACTACCATAGCAATGCACATGTTCTGCTACCATTGGGTATGCTTTTGTGCGACTTTGCCCGATCCCGTAGGAACACTTCAACGAACGACGCTTATATGATAGCACATCAATTCACCGCATAGAGCATTTTTCTTCCGCAAAGGAGACGTCTGTGCTTTGGATGAACGCGGGTGCCAACGTTACGCTGTCAACGTTCCTGTTTAGCCCACGTGAAGCACACTCGTGAGTAGGTGCTCATGCGCTTCGCACTAGGACATTTACCCTACGGTGTCTGGCCGCACTTGACTGAATGCCAAACAAATCGTCGTAGGTAGTTAATTCCTTCGCTGACTGCTTCGCACGACACCGATTCCCCACAATGCGTGGAATCTGCAGCAATTTTTCTGCGATGGACATGCACAGGCTAACAGATCATTCATTCATTCATTCATTCATTCATTCATTCATTCATTCATTCATTCATTCATTCATTCATTCATTGCCATCGTGGTACTGTACAGCTATGACACCCGAAATAAACGAGTTCACCGCGCGAGGCGGACCACTTCACATGCTATAGCATAAACGCCAAACCACCGTGCTCTCACTGCATGAGTTTTAAATTTTTTGCTCAATTATTTAATTAATTGGAAGTTCCTACGCCCTTTCAAGGTTGGTTACCGCATTTAGTGGAGTGAAAACAATTACGCATAGAACATCAATGTTCCTGTAATGAACCTCCTTTGGAGTGACGGTTCTCTTCGCGCCCCGTTTACTAAAAAAATTGCAGCATATCCACGGAGTGAATGATGATGAGTGGGCGAAGCTCAGGAGGTTCATCGTAGATCGTGCCGAGTTCCGGATTTAGTTAACGCGCACGCTACGAATCCTTATGGTTCAACTATGCACAAGTGAAATCTCCCACCGGCACTTCATTGCAAGTCAAGATCCAGTGCCTATATATATATATATGGGTGGCCGGTGAACGGTTCTCCAACGCGAGCAGTCGGTAGGTATTTCTCAATCAAGAAACTCGCTAGGAGACGCTGCCTGCGCCAACGTTGTCTCTCGCGGGTGAGGGCGCGTTCTCCTTCTTTGCGAGCTGCAGGGTAGAGCGTTCATCTAAGAAAGAGCGTTTCCATAGTCAACGCACGCCTTTCGCTCTCTCTCTCTCTCTCACAAGACAGCAGATGTAAGAGTGAGAGAGCTCGCGCGGCGGGAGGCAAGCGCCGAGGGCGAGCGCGTGCCTCCCGGGCAGTCATGTGCACGTTACCAGTAAAAAGTAACACTTACAGTTACAGTTACCTAAGCTAGAAAAGTAACTATCTTGCAGTTACAGTTACTAAGCTTCCAAAAGTAACTTGTTACAGTTACAGTTACTGATAAAAAGTAACGTCGTTACTTTTCCGTTACTGTACAAGATTAATACACCGCAAACAAAATTATGTAATTCTTTCAACGGAAACGTATGAAGGCGTGGGGTTAGTTGAAGTTCCTCGTAGCAAACTGCCAGATAAAAGGAACGGACTGGGCTCACTCAAGAGCCCAACACCAGCAATCGTTGCGTACGCTTCACTTTCTGCAACAACTTTTTTATTGACTGTCGGGAATTTATTTACAAAAAAAAAAAATTGCATCCCACGTGCAGCGGGAATCAAGGAAATGCGAAGCATGCATCAGGAACGTAAAATGGTACTGCACTGTTGTCTCGCTATAGCGATTTTGGTAGATATAAAGTTAACGAAACGGCCACAAGAGCACCAAGACTTTGGCATGTAAACTATGCCGCTCATGGCACGCATGTCATGATTGTAATGTTATGGCCTGTCATGCAGTCGTGCACATGCCATAGCAATTTTGGTGTACAGCCCATGAACGAAACGCGTGGCATGTAAATAATGCCGCTCATAACATGCATGTCATGATTTTCATGTTCTTAGAACGTGTAACCCATGGTCGTCATACTTTGTTGCCTCCCCATACCAATTTTGGTATATATGTCAAGTTAAAGAAACGGCCGCAAGAGCACCAAGACCGTGGCACGTGAATCATGCCGCTTATGACATGCACGTCATAATGTTGGTGTTATGACGTGTCATTTGTGCTCGTCATGCAGTGGAGTTGAGCCATACTAATTTTAGCATACTTCCATTAACGAAAGGTCAGGAGAGCACCAAGACCGTGGCACGTAAATGATGCCGCTGATGGCCTGCACGTCATGATTTTCATGTTATGAACTGTCATTTATGTTCGTCATGCAGCCATGTTGTTGCATACAAATTTTCGTATACATCCATTAATGAAACTGCCAGGAGAGCACAAAGTCGTAGGCGGTTAGATAGATAGATACGCTCAAAGTCGCCAAAGTTCGCTAAGAAATGCCTCGCATTTAATACGTTGGGACAGCCTGGTGCCACGAAGCACTGCTGCACGCTCGTAAATGAAATGGGAGCTCATCCTGAGACACGACAAAGAGGATGGGCCCCTTCGAGCCATTGCTGCCGGCATTTGGGGAAGTGCTTTTTGGAAGTACCGCCGCTTTGATAATTGAACGTGTGCGAGGCATTGCAAAGCGTCTATTCTAGGTGGTTTTCGCGCGGGCGGTAATGAATAAATGGCTGGCCACGCAAAAAAATTAAGGATGCTGCCCGGCCTCTGAACAACACTGACTTTCGTCACTTAGGCCCACCATACTGCGCAAAAAAAAAAGTCTTCATTTCCACCCTGGAAGAACGTGAGCACATCCACAAAAAAAAGAAAAAAAAAGCCATGAGGTGTCCGTGTCCTGCACAGCATCGCGATAGAAACTATAGGCCTATTGCGCGGCGCCACCGCTCTCCGACCACAGCATGAGCTAGGGCGCCGGCGTGAGCGGATGTGGTTTTCGAGGTCTCCGGAACGACAGCGGCAGATAAGTTTTCTTGCATGCATTGAGCTTGCTTTTCTAGTATAGGTCATTAGCATAAACTATATTTAGTTATTAGTTGGCACGGTTTTTTGGGGGTCAGTAACTTGTTTTTTGGGGGGTTTTTTTGCTTTCCATTTTCTCCTCCACGTGGCTGAGGTGCACGTACACCACCACGAGTGTTTTGAAGTGTGGGCTATCCATTGAGTTTTTGGGTACGTATTGTCTTAGGGAACTGTTTGTACTTAGGAAGTGTTTGTAGTAGCAAGGTTATTAGTTGGTACGGTTTTTTGGAGGGGTCAGTAACTTGTTTTTTTAGGGGTTTTTTTGCTTTCCTTTTTCTTCCACGTGGCTGAGGTGCACGTGCATCCACCACGAGTGTTTTGAAGTGTGGGCTATCCATTGAGTTTTTGGGTACGTATTGGGTTAGAGAAGTGTTTGTGTACCGAGGGCCTTGTTCTTTAGATAGTGTACTCTTGTGTTACGAGCGGTCATGGTCAAAAAGACCGCAAAGTGTTCGGGTGCGGGGCAGCGGTGAAAATGAAGTTTGTGCGGAAGAGAAGCAGAAGAAGCTGACGCAAAATGTAGACAGTGCGAGATCGAGGGCAAAACTGGAAAATGATGGCTGCTCAGAGCGGACTTATGGACAGAATCGCTGAGCTTGAAAATGCGGTGGTAAAAGAGCGTGAAGAAAACGCAGGCCATGGGGGAGAGGCTTAGGTTAGCAGAGGAGGAACTAGCCATGGTAGTTAAGGTGAACAAAGAAGCAGGCAACAGCGAGAATATTGCTGCGCCGACCTCGCGCCGGGGGCAGCAAGAACAGGTGTGAAAACGCAGGTGCAAAGAGCACTGGCACAGCTTTTCAGGAAGTAGTGTTGAGGGAGGGAGTAGACAATGCAGCAGCTAGGGGCTCAGGCTAAACACCCAGACAGTAGCCAGGTGCAGTGACTCCAGCTGGGAAAACCTCAGCGGGTTATTATAGCTGGCGATTCCAATTAGTTCGATGCGCCGAGGCACTGAAAGAGAGGGTGAAAGGCGACAAAAGAGTATTTGGTAGGGACGTTCCCAGGACATAGGCTGGGTTCAGTCATGAGGCAAGCAAGAGAAAAGCTCAGGTCTGGGGCTCACGGACGCAACCTCGTGATGATTGCGGCAGGGCTAAACGACGTCCTCAACAAAGAATCGTCAGGAGTAGCGACGACCTTGGCAAAAGGCGTCGACGACATGCGCGCCATCTCCCCCCAGGTGCAGATAGTAGTGTGCACGGTACCGGAAATACCAGTGCGTGACGGCAACCTCCAAAGAGCGGTTGTCGATGCGAACAAAGAGATATTGCGTACGAGTCGAGAGAAGGGTTCGAAGTAGTGGAATAAACAGGGAAGTGCATAGGTGGGGGGGTTTCCAAAGAGACAGAATTCACTTCGATAGGAGGCTTGGTCATGAGGTGGGTTGGCGGCTTGCAGGACGTGCAGTAGCTTTTTTGGGGGGCACGCGGGCCCTTCGGAGTCCGGGGTAGCAAGGAACAAAGGAAACAAGCAGGGGGATTTTCGGCAGGTAGCACTGAGAAATGCCAGACAAGGAGGTAAAAGGAAGAAAAGAGCGAAGCGCGTGTAGCAATTAGTTACATAACATGCAGGGTGGCAGAAAAAAGGTCAAAATGGTTAGAGATTGAGGAACAGTTAACAAAGAAAGATAGGCGTTTATGCGGTACAGAAACACACCTTAGAGACCTGGAAGAGCCACCACATATTCGACAGTTATGTTTGGGAAGGGTGCAACAGGATCATATCAGAAAGAAAAGGTGGGGGTGTTGGAATGCTTATTCATAGCGAGCAAAATGGGAGAGAGTAAAACAAACGTGTTCAGAGCACCTCTGGGTTTCGGGTACGGTAGGTGGAAAGAAAACGTGGCTAGGTGTAGCTTACATGTGGACGGGAAATAACTGTAAGGAAAGAATCTGGAGATAAAGCCTTGCATAAACACCGACATTAAAGAATTTGGTCACGGGCCGAAATCATCCTTCTATGGACATGAATGCCCACTCCACGACCTTGACGGATATACAGACACCAATGGGAGGTTAATTGCTCGATCTTTGCGAGCACCATAGTCTTGTGATAGTTAACACAGGGCCCAAGTGCGATGGACAGATCACGTGGGAGGTCAGAAACAGACAATCGAACATTGATTATTGTCTTATGACAGAAGGAATCTATGAAAAACTGAGAGAAATGTTTGTAGTAGCAAGGTTATTAGTTGGTACGGTTTTTTGGAGGGGTCAGTAACTTGTTTTTTGGGGGGTTTTTTTGCTTTCCTTTTTCTTCCTCCACGTGGCTGAGGTGCACGTGCATCCACCACGAGTGTTTTGAAGTGTGGGCTATCCATTGAGTTTTTGGGTACGTATTGTCTTAGAGAAGTGTTTGTAGTACCGAGGGCCTTTGTTCTTTAGATAGTGTAACTCTTGTGCTACGAGCGGTCATGGTCAAAAAGACCGCAAAGTGTTCAGGGTGCGGGGCAGCGGTGAAAATGGAAGTTTGTGCGGAAGAGAAGGCAGAAGAAGCTGACGCAAAATGTAGACAGTGCGAGATCGAGGCAAAAATGGAAAAAATGATGGCTGCTCAGAGCGGACTTATGGACAGAATCGCTGAGCTTGAAAATGCGTTGGTAAAAGAGCGTGAGAAAACGCAGGCCATGGGGGAGAGGCTTAGGTTAGCAGAGGAGGAACTAGCCATGGTAGTTAAGGTGAACAAAGAAGCAGGCAACAGCGAGAATAGTGCGGCGCCGACCTCCAGCGCGGGGGGGCAGCAAGAACAGGGTGTGAAAAACGCAGGTGCAAAGAGCACTGGGCACAGCTTTCAGGAAGTAGTGTTGAGGGAGGGAGTAGACAATGCAGCAGCTGGGACTCAGGCTAAACACCCAGACAGTAGCCAGGTGCAGGTGACTCCAGCTGGAAACCTCAGTGGGTTATTATAGCTGGGGATTCCAATTTAGTTCGATGCGCCGAGGCACTGAAAGAGAGGGTGAAAGGCGACAAAAGAGTATTGGTAGGGACGTTCCCAGGACATAGGCTGGGTTCAGTCATGAGGCAAGCAAGAGAAAAGCTCAGGTCTGGGGCTCACGGACGCAACCTCGTGATGATTGCGGCAGGGCTAAACGACGTCCTCAACAAAGAATCGTCAGGATTAGCGACGACCTTGGCAAAAGGCGTCGACGACATGCGCGCCATCTCCCCCCAGGTGCAGATAGTAGTGTGCACGGTACCGGAAATACCAGTGCGTGACGGCAACCTCCAAAGAGCGGTTGTCGATGCGAACAAAGAGATATGGCGTACGAGTCGAGAGAAGGGTTTTCGAAGTAGTGGAAATAAACAGGGAAGTGCATAGGTGGGGGGGTTTCCAAAGAGACAGAATTCACTTCGGATAGGAGGCTTGGTCATGAGGTGGGTTGGCGGCTTGCAGGACGTGCAGTAGCTTTTTTGGGGGGCACGCGGGCCCTTCGGAGTCCGGGGGTAGGCAAGGAACAAAGGAAACAAGCAGGGGGATTTTCGGCAGGTAGCACTGAGAAATGCCAGAAAGGAGGTAAAAGGAAGAAAAGAGCGAAGGCGCGTGTAGCAATTAGTTACATAAACATGCAGGGGGCAGAAAAAAGGCAAATGGTTAGAGATTGAGGAACAGTTAAACAAAGAAAAGATAGGCGTTATGCGGTTACAGAAACACACCTTAGAGACCTGGAAGAGCCACCACATATTGACAGTTATGTTGGGAAGGGTGCAACAGGATCATATCAGAAAGAAAAGGTGGGGGTGTTGGAATGCTTATTCATAGCGGAGCAAAATGGGAGAGAGTAAAACAAACGTGTTCAGAGCACCTCTGGGTTTCGGGCACGGTAGTGGAAAGAAAAACGTGGCTAGGTGTAGCTTACATGTGGACGGGAAATAACTGTAAGGAAAAGAATCTGGAGATAAAGCATTGCATAAACACCGATATTAAAGAATTTGGTCACGGGGCCGAAATCATCCTTCTAGGGGATATGAATGCCCACATCCACGACCTTGACGGATATACAGACACCAATGGGAGGTTATTGCTCGATCTTTGCGAGCACCATAGTCTTGTGATAGTTAACACAGGGCCCAAGTGCGATGGACAGATCACGTGGGAGGTCAGAAACAGACAATCGAACATTGATTATTGTCTTATGACAGAAGGAATCTATGAAAAACTGAGAGAAATGAGAATAGACGAGGACGGGATGAACAGCTTGGGTAGTGATCATAAACGCATAACGTTACAACTGGGATATAAAACTGAAAATAATAACGTAGAGTCGAAGTTTGGCAGCTCGTATTTAAATGACAAACAAATAAAAAATATAGCCGCAAGAGTAGAGGAAGAAGTAGGCAAAATACGAGGCAAGGACTGGGGGTATAATGAGCTAGTTCATGCAATGACGAAAGAAATAAGTAAAGAGAAGAAAACTGTTTGCTGGAAAGGAAAGAGAACGCCAAAAAGATGGTGGAACAAGGAAATCCGGGAAGCGATCGAAAAGCGACGTAAAGCATCAAGGGAGCACAGGCAGGCAAAAAGGGAGAAGCGGTTTTTAGGGTTTTTTTGCTTTCCATTTTCTTCCTCCACGTGGCTGAGGTGCACGTGCATCCACCACGAGTGTTTTGAAGTGTGGGCTATCCATTGAGTTTTTGGGTACGTATTGTCTTAGAGAAGTGTTTGTAGTACCGAGGGCCTTTGTTCTTTAGATAGTGTAACTCTTGTGCTACGAGCGGTCATGGTCAAAAAGACCGCAAAGTGTTCAGGGTGCGGGGCAGCGGTGAAAATGGAAGTTTGTGCGGAAGAGAAGGCAGAAGAAGCTGACGCAAAATGTAGACAGTGCGAGATCGAGGCAAAAATGCAAAAATGATGGCTGCTCAGAGCGGACTTATGGACAGAATCGCTGAGCTTGAAAATGCGTTGGTAAAAGAGCGTGAGAAAACGCAGGCCATGGGGGAGAGGCTTAGGTTAGCAGAGGAGGAACTAGCCATGGTAGTTAAGGTGAACAAAGAAGCAGGCAACAGCGAGAATAGTGCTGCGCCGACCTCCAGCGCGGGGGGGGCAGCAAGAACAGGGTGTGAAAACGCAGGTGCAAAGAGCACTGGGCACAGCTTTCAGGAAGTAGTGTTGAGGGAGGGAGTAGACAATGCAGCAGCTGGGACTCAGGCTAAACACCCAGACAGTAGCCAGGTGCAGGTGACTCCAGCTGGAAAACCTCAGCGGGTTATTATAGCTGGCGATTCCAATTTAGTTCGATGCGCCGAGGCACTGAAAGAGAGGGTGAAAGGCGACAAAAGAGTATTGGTAGGGACGTTCCCAGGACATAGGCTGGGTTCAGTCATGAGGCAAGCAAGAGAAAAGCTCAGGTCTGGGGCTCACGGACGCAACCTCGTGATGATTGCGGCAGGGCTAAACGACGTCCTCAACAAAGAATCGTCAGGATTAGCGACGACCTTGGCAAAAGGCGTCGACGACATGCGCGCCATCTCCCCCCAGGTGCAGATAGTAGTGTGCACGGTACCGGAAATACCAGTGCGTGACGGCAACCTCCAAAGAGCGGTTGTCGATGCGAACAAAGAGATATGGCGTACGAGTCGAGAGAAGGGTTTCGAAGTAGTGGAAATAAACAGGGAAGTGCATAGGTGGGGGGGTTTCCAAAGAGACAGAATTCACTTCGATAGGAGGCTTGGTCATGAGGTGGGTTGGCGGCTTGCAGGACGTGCAGTAGCTTTTTTGGGGGGCACGCGGGCCCTTCGGAGTCCGGGGTAGCAAGGAACAAAGGAAACAAGCAGGGGGATTTTCGGGCAGGTAGCACTGAGAAATGCCAGAAAGGAGGTAAAAGGAAGAAAAGAGCGAAGGCGCGTGTAGCAATTAGTTACATAAACATGCAGGGTGGCAGAAAAAAGGCAAAATGGTTAGAGATTGAGGAACAGTTAAACAAAGAAAAGATAGGCGTTTATGCGGTTACAGAAACACACCTTAGAGACCTGGAAGAGCCACCACATATTGACAGTTATGTTTGGGAAGGGTGCAACAGGATCATATCAGAAAGAAAAGGTGGGGGTGTTGGAATGCTTATTCATAGCGGAGCAAAATGGGAGAGAGTAAAACAAACGTGTTCAGAGCACCTCTGGGTTTCGGGCACGGTAGGTGGAAAGAAAACGTGGCTAGGTGTAGCTTACATGTGGACGGGAAATAACTGTAAGGAAAAGAATCTGGAGATAAAGCATTGCATAAACACCGATATTAAAGAATTTGGTCACGGGGCCGAAATCATCCTTCTAGGGGATATGAATGCCCACATCCACGACCTTGACGGATATACAGACACCAATGGGAGGTTATTGCTCGATCTTTGCGAGCACCATAGTCTTGTGATAGTTAACACAGGGCCCAAGTGCGATGGACAGATCACGTGGGAGGTCAGAAACAGACAATCGAACATTGATTATTGTCTTATGACAGAAGGAATCTATGAAAAACTGAGAGAAATGAGAATAGACGAGGACGGGATGAACAGCTTGGGTAGTGATCATAAACGCATAACGTTACAACTGGGATATAAAACTGAAAATAATAACGTAGAGTCGAAGTTTGGCAGCTCGTATTTAAATGACAAACAAATAAAAAATATAGCCGCAAGAGTAGAGGAAGAAGTAGGCAAAATACGAGGCAAGGACTGGGGGTATAATGAGCTAGTTCATGCAATGACGAAAGAAATAAGTAAAGAGAAGAAAACTGTTTGCTGGAAAGGAAAGAGAACGCCAAAAAGATGGTGGAACAAGGAAATCCGGGAAGCGATCGAAAAGCGACGTAAAGCATCAAGGGAGCACAGGCAGGCAAAAAGGGAGAAGCGGCCGCAAGTCGAAGTCACGGAAAGATGGGATATATATTTAGAGAAAAAATCTATTGTACAGAAATTGGTCGAGGCAAAAATTAAAGGTGAAAGCGAACGCTGGGTGACAGAAATTCATGACAAAAGGAAGGCCGCGCCTAGGATATTTTGGAACCACATAAAAGCGCTAGGTAAAAAGTCTGCCACATTGCAACAGCATATTGTTGATGAAAGAGGAAATCAATTGGAAGGGTACGAAGCGTTGGGTTACATACAGAAGGTAACAGCCGGTTCGTTTAAAAAGATCGTCCAAGAGATTCCCCCAGTGGATAAAACCATGACGGATAACGAAACTAAGGAAGAGCTAGAACTTGAGAATTTCAACTGGAAAAAGGCCGAAGGAAAAATTCCAAAGCGCACTGCTCTGGGTTTAGATGGGGTCCCCGTTAGCCTCATTAACGAATTAGGACAGAACACTAAAGAAGCACTATTGAAAGCCGTAGAAAAATGCTTACAGAAGAGGCAAATACCGGACAGTTGGCGAAAAAGCAGAATGAACTTAATCTATAAAGGCAAGGGGGAAAAGAACAACATTCGCTCGTATAGACCGCTAACCATTACATCGGTACTATACAGGATGGCTATGCAAGCAGTAAAATTAAAATAGAAGCCTGGGCAGAACGTAACAATATTTTGAGAGAACTTCAGAATGGATTTCGAATAGACAGGCGTTCAGACGATAACCTATTTGTTCTTACTCAGTGTATAGAAATATCTAAAATAGAAAGGAGGCCGTTGTATGTGGCTTTTCTAGACATCACTGGGGAGTATGACAATGTTAATCAGGAAATATTGTGGGAAATTTTGGAAGGAATGGGCATAGGCGACGATTGTGTACAGCTTTTGAGGGAAATATATCGAGAAAATACAGTTTGCATAGAATGGGAAGGAATCAGTAGCAGAAAGAACGTTGATATTAGCAAGGGGCTGAGACAGGGATGTCCTTTGTCGCCGCTGTTATTCATGCTGTACATGGTTAGAATGGAAAAAGCGCTAGGAGATAGCAACATTGGTTTTAATCTGTCACACAAACAGGGCGGCGTGATGATTGAGCAGATGCTTCCGGGTTTATTTTATGCTGATGATATTGTCTTATTCGCGGACAGTCGAGATGATATACAACGGCTGGTGAATATATGCGGGAAGGAAGGCGAGGCTCTAGGACTAGGATTTAGTGTAACAAAATGCGGATTGATGGTATTCAATGATCCCAACGACCAGGCGGTATCCATACAGGGCCAAGAAATACCGAGAGTAAGCGAATACAAGTACCTTGGCGTATGGGTTAATGAGGGTGATATATACATGAAGGTACACGAAAAAGCCTTGGCAGCAAAGGGAAAAAGGAACGCAGCAATAATGAAGCACAGAGCGTTATGGGGACACAATAGGTACGAGGTGCTTAGGGGTCTGTGGAAAGGGGTAATGGTACCGGGGCTTACATTTGGGAACTCAGTGGTGTGCATGAGGCCAGAGATACAATCAGGAATGGATGTGAATCAAAGAACTGTGGGACGCCTCGCGTTGGGTGCTCACGGGAAAACGACAAACGAGGCTGTAAAGGGCGATATGGGATGGGCGAGTTTTGAGGCAAGGGAAGCGCAGAGCAAAATAAGGTTTGAAGAAAGGCTAAGGAATATGAAAGAGAGTAGGTGGGCAGTGAAGGTGTTCCGCTATTTATATAGAAAGAGCGTTGACACGCAGTGGAGAAAGAGAACTAGGAGGCTCACCAGTAAATATACGGCTGTAAGAGAACCTGACAACAAAGAGCGTAAAGGGAAAAGTCAGAGAGGCGGAGAAGATTTACTGGAGAGCAGCGATGGAAAAAAAGCCGACTCTGAATAACTACCGAGAGGGCAAAAACGAAATAAAGAGGGAGGCATTTTATGATAATTCAAGAGGAAGCGCTTTATTGTTTGAAGCGAGATCGGGCTGCCTTAGAACGCGTATTTATAAAGCGAAATTCAGTAAAGAAGAAGAAAAATGCACATGCTGTGAGGAAGATAGGGAAACGACGGAGCATGTTCTGATTGAATGCGGAAATATCCGCCCAGGTGTACGTTTGGGCACCACCCTACAGGAAGCCTTGGGTTTTAGGGCGAACAACGGGAAGCTGAACATAGCCGCGACTGAAATAAGTAAGAGACGGTTAGAATACTGGTGGCAGAAAACTAGAGAGAACGGACAAAAATAATTATAGAGAAAAATAAGGACCTTCTGCCATAAGGGGCAGGGAACTGGGCTATGAATTTCCGTTTTTTCTATAGTATGATCGATTTGATTGAAGTAAATTTAAAAGGCATGAGGAAAATTTAAAGAGAGAGAGAAAAAAAAAAGTGATTAAATCTTCTTACGAGCCTGGTGGCGCACATGTCACCGCCCCGCTACAAAGGGGACGCTCATAGCATCCATCCATCCATCCACACAGCGCCACAGCGGCCAGGAGGGGCATTATCTGCGAGTTTCCGACGCGCGCAAATCTTGGAGGCCATGCATTCGCTTTCCGGAGCATAGCTCGAAGTTGCACCGCAAGGCGAGCCCCGTTTACTGTTTTGCTGCTACAGGCAGATCGCCAACGTTTAGTATAGTTTAAAGGAGCAGTTTGGCTCACGTGGGCGACTTATAAGCCGTTAATCACGCATACTACGAGAACTGCTCAGAGCCGCCTATCTGTTAGAAATCGGTCAGCGCATTGCGCGAACGAACGTAATTGCGACGTGCGTTTAGAAAACTCGTATTAAACTTTGCTTGGTGTAAATGCACATTATTGTAAAGAATGAATTTAGAAAATTAACCTAAAGACAACCTCGCGCGCTCGCTAGTTTCATGCTTGGCTGGTTGCTTTGGCGCATTAGCCGCCTTAAATAATGAAAAATAAAACGAAGAGACCTCACGAAGCAATGACCTTTTCGCTTTATAGCCCTGTTAACGCGTCAAATAAACACGCTATAGGTGTCATGCGGTGGCTCAGCTGATTGCAGTGCAGTATTGAGCACTTATTGCTTGGAATGATTTTTTTATGCGCCGTCCTAGTCTTCCGCAGACGAACAGACTGGTTTCGTTCTATGAATTGTATGCAAACAGGTAGGTCTGTGAACGCATAAACGCCTTCTCAGTCGCCGACTATTTATCAGTTACACAAAAGAAAAATTGTGCAAACTTATCGCGCCTCCATGGCGCTGACCGTGTACGCCTACGACTGGCATCGTACCTCAATCCTGTGCACTTGGACCAAGCAATCGACATATGCTGCGTACGCACGCATGGTCACAAGGCGAAATAACCCCGATTGACCCTGAGTGTTTTCAGACTGCGCGAAATCGTTGCATTGAATATGTTAAAACGTGTTTTTCGCTTAGAGGTCGTCTCATGACAGCCGATCATGAGACCCCCGAGTCCGAACACTCTATGCAATTCGTCTGTGTCGTAAATTCTGCACAGAACTGCGCGACTAAAGTACCTGATCCTGTCACCGCCGTTGCTGCCAATCGAGTGATGAATAGCACTTCGAGCTTGTAAAAAGATATTTACCAACGAGCGGCAGCTTCACTGCGTGCGCCGAACGGCTGCAAACAAACGTTGTCCCAATCATTAAGGTGTCATTTGCAGGGAAACGGATAAAATTCCATCTTCGGCACCTTCCTGATAGTGTTCCTAAAGCTACTATAGAATCCATACATGCGACAGCGCGAAGAAGTAAAATATCCCCGCCTCGTGGGCACGCTCGCGTTGCTCTGGCACGGCCGCCCGTGAGAAGGGAACTCGCAGCTCGGCCGCCGCCAGTGCCACAGCGGCGCTGAACGCACGATTCGAAACAGGAACGCACGAGGCCTATACATCGTAAAAGATTTCCATTAGTGAGATACAAATACATTTTGCAAAGTTATCTAGATACAGAGGTACACATAGTCATAAATATTTAAGATAAACATCGCGATAGTCTTGCATCGCGATACTGCCGAGCCCTGCTTTTAGGAAGTGTTGCTGCTGGATATTTTTTTAAAAGGAAGTAACTGTAGCGGTATTTACAGTTACAGTTAACGTGCAAAAAGTAACAGTGTTACAGTTACAAGTTCCTCTAAATTAAATGTAACTAGTTACAGTTATAAGTTACTGAAAAAAGTAACTAGTTGCCGGTAACGCGTTACTATAGTAACTAGTTACTGCCCAAGACCGCTCCCGGGAGATACTGCCGGTTACGCCTGACGCCTGACGCAGGACAAGGTTAGACTAAGAGGAGCTTCGCCCCTAAAAGCACTCCGCTAAACGAGTGCTGATTAGAGCCCGAGGTGCGTAGAAGAGTAGGAAATGTCGCCGACTTTGTCATCACATTACCGACAATAATAAAATACGTTAAGGCGTGCAAACGCGGGCGCAAGAGAACAGAATTGTGTGTTCTCTCCTCCTCTACTCTCCCGTCGGTGTATGCACGCCTCACCTTATTTCATTACGAGATAAGACGACCAACTATAAGCTCAGCTTCCTCTCCTTCTAGGTTCCCGAGAATGTTACGGATGCAGAGCGAAAGACGAAACTGGGCTAGCCAATTAACGGCCATGGTTTGATTTCGGTCGAACGAGTCGTTCCACTAACAGGAGCTGCGAAAGTTTCTGCGGGGGACCCGCGCCACGATTACGGCACACTTCGATAATTATGTGGTCCTGTACCGTACGAAATACTATTCCGTGTTGGTCGTCCACGCTGATTGGTCATTTCTGCCTGTGAAGGCATGACCGACCAATAATGTATTCGGTGTTGGTCAAGGATTGGCAATTTCTGCCTTTCGAGGCCGAATCCACCAATGAGGAGAAACCAGCCCTGTACCGTGGTACGGAATTGGTCACCTTCATACGCCAATCACCATTTGCGTCTCAATCATCTGCCATGAGATGACCCCGCATATTTTGGTTCTAAGATGCTCCTACGATTGATGTCAGCTACGTTTTTGCAATTCTGCTCCCCATAAAGAGGAAAAAATGAAGAAAGCAGCGGCCGTCAATCAAACGTCACGTTTACGTTATGCAATCTTGACGAAGCTATGCACTCGCCTCTCGTATCTCTCGCCTACAGTTTGCACGTGTCATGCACAACAGCTGCTGCGAAATGACGTCAGGCCGCATGCGCACCATCCTCGACTCACGCGATGGTACATATATTCGCATCCTCTCCAAACAGGAAAGCCCAAAGCGGCGAAACCTTGGGTCAGCGCCTTCGTAGCTCACAACCATAGAGAAATTCAGCCAAGGGGCTTGAGTGCAAACGCGAACTTGCGCCTCGTGAAGCGAAAATACCTGCGTTAGGCTCTGCACTAGCGAGGCACTAATTGGCGATCCTGTGTAGGGGAGACTCCGCTTTAAAAAAAGGATGAGAGACACGACTCGCCGCCTTTGCAGAGCGAGCATTGCGACAACACTTCCTTTGGCAACGTCTCCGACGCGCATTCATAGGCCGACGTGCGCATGTTTGCAAACCCCCGTGCTGACGTCACGTCGCCTGACTGACGCACTTGAATACTTTTGTCTGGATGAAAGCAATCATTCGTGCGTAAATTACACAAACATGGTCGTCCGGAGCGAGAGCACTTGTGATGAAGTCAGTGAGGACTGAGACTTGTGGCCATTTCGTTGTTGTTGTTGTCGTCGTCGTCGTCGTCGTCACTGTTATTATTATTATTATTATTATTATTATTATTATTATTATTATTATTATTATTATTATTATTATTATTATTATTATTATTATTATTATTATTATTATTATTATTGTCGTCGTCGTTGTTGCTGTTGTTGTTGTTGTTGTTATGTTATGTTTTCCGCGGTTTTATTTTCCTTTAAGAGGCTGTGGCAACAAAAACACAGCATAAAACAGCAGCGTCCGACGTTGCCCCGGTGTTCTCGAGCTGTGGAACCTCTCCATCTCTGAAGAGAAACAGATTTTGCTTTTCTCAACTCACATTCGCCGCATTTGTCTGACGTGGAGAAAACCGAATCATGGCCATCTGCGACCAATGCGACGTTTTTATTGCTTGAATCTACTGATAACATTGATACGGTTACTATAAAGAGAGGAAAATACGCGAGCATGAATAAATGTTTCCTGGCAACCAAACGTGGTTACTGTAGGAATGCGGAAGAGAAATAGCACCCGCAGCCTTTGTCAGGCCAGATGATCTTTAGCTCTTGCTCCTCTTCCTGTAAGCCCCGCCACGGTGGTCTAGTGGCTATGGTACTCGGCTGCAGATCCGAGGGTCGCGGGATCGAATCCCGGCCGCGGCGGCTGCATTTCGATGGAGGCGAAATGTTGAGGCCCGTGTGCTGTGCGATGTCAGTGCACGTTAAAGAACCCCAGGTGGTCGAAATTTCCGGAGACCTCCACTACGGCGTCTCTCATAATCAGAGCTGGTTTTGGGACGTTAAACCCCACAAACCAACCAACCTCTTCCTGTAAGAAAGAAAAAAAATACTAAGAGAAAGGTTTTTCAAGCACTTGGATAGTCGTATTTTATCTGTCGACACGCCTTCGCCACACTTTTCTGGCAGACAGTACGTGTTTACAACTGAGAATGCATAAGCACCGCCCCAGTCTTATCAACGGCAGCGGAACACCAAGTATTTTAGAAGCATTGAATTTTTTTCTAGGAAAATCCAGAAAGGGGAGGGGGGGGGGGGGGCAGCACCTTGCTACGCATAAGCGAGATGGATTAAACCACGTTTCCGAGTCATACCCACAATTAACAAGCAGTGAGTTTTAACTCACCATCAGTCTTGAATCCATCACATGAATTACGCCTACGCACTGACAGCCATGATAACTATTTGCGTCTGTGCTTTTTCGCTACCATCCGTGTCGCCATTATTGTATACAAATGTGGCAGAACTCCCCACTGACCTCAGTGTCCCGTTCGCTTTCCCCACTGACAGTTACTCACTTCTGTCGTGCCAGCACCAAGAAACCGAAAAGAGGGGATGGAGAAAAATTATTTGAGGTGAGGGCATCGCTAACTTAAAAAAATTACAGCATATCCACGGAGTGAATGATGATGAGTGGGCGAAGCTCGGGATGTGCATCGTAGATCGTGCCGAGTTCCGGATTAATTTAGTTAACGCGCATGCTACGAATCCTCACGGTTCAACTATGCACAATGCACAAGTGAAATCTCCCACCGGCACTTCATTGCAAGTCAAGATCCAGTGTATATATATATATATATATATATATATATATATATATATATATATATATATATATATTGTTACGGGGAAGAAAGACTCTGGTTAATATATATTTACAAGCTTTGTACAGCGAGCAGAAAGCAGGCATACAAGATGGAACCCCGTCCGCGTGAACATCAGCGAACGTCGTCTTCCTCGACGCTGTCTCCATCGTCTTCTATCGTAGTGCTTCGTTGCATGACCCCCGGCGGCGAAGGCGCCGTCTCGGCGCTTGGCAGGTTCGAGTGATAGCGTTTCAGGCGCACGACGTGGACGATATCAGAAGTAGGTCGCGCTGAGGTGTCGTCGAGGGGTTGTATCTCGTAGGTCACATCAGTCACTTTTCGTAAGACACGGTAGGGGCCCGAATATGGCGACATCAACTTTTCACAAAGGCCAACTCGCCGTGATGGTTTCCAAAGTAGGACCATGTCACCAGGGCTGAAGTGGGCATCACGGTGGCGAGCGTCGTATGCGCGTCGTTGCTTTTCCTGCGAAGTCTCAAGACGACGACAAGCAATCTCACGTGCCTCTGCAGCTCTAGATATGGCATCACGGGCGTATGCTGACGTCGCGTCGGGTACGGTTGGGAAGAGCGTGTCAAAAGGGAGGATGGGGTCTCGGCCGTACAACAGAAAAATGGAGAGAAACGAGCCGAATCATGACGGGACGTATT